>JAKCPI010004119.1:0-85666 GCA_023213315.1 Euborellia annulipes
CCCCCATGGGACGTAACACGAAGCTTTTGAACAAAATCGACCAAAAAGTACTAGCACTTTACTGATTCACTTTTTCAGTTTTTTTCGATTTTCTCTAAATTTGCTCCAACGATTTTTTTAAAATTCAAAAATCAATTATTTTTTAGATTCTCTATAAAATGTATATTCTCATTTTGTGATTGAAATCTTCTGGAAGACCACTTTACTCTTGTACTCCATAGAAAAGATAGGAGAAATGGTTGCCATGGTATCAAAATATAAATATTTTCCCATACTTATAAATTTTACATCTTGAATTCAATTGTACCCTACTGTCGGAAACTAAATACATGTCGACACAAAAAATCTGGTGTGACAAGCACAGTACACAACATTCGATTACCGAAGGTAAGAGAAAGTTGTGTGCTGTGCGCCAGTCACACCAGATTTTTCTCTCTTTAGTTAACTCTATCCCTACTTTTATTCGTTTTGACACTTCTGAGTTGACAAAATATGATTTCGAAATGAAATTATTATTTTTATGCAGAGCGCAAAAAAGGTAATTGGAAGTTTCGGTCTTAGGTAGGTTCCATCCTCAGGATTAATATCAAACTTGAGGAGTTTCAAATTGAGCATCTCTTCCCAATTGAAAAACATTTAAATTGTATTGTTTGATATTAAAACCCAAGAACGAATATTTGAATCATAGAAATTTAAAAATACTTTCTCTCTATATATATTTCATATATAGGGTAGGAGAAAGTAAAAATAAACAACTTTGGATAAAAACTCGGGTGAATCAGTAAATAACTTTCATTTCTAAAGATAGGTGTAAGTGGCCTTTTTTACTTTCTCTTACCTCTATATATATATGTTAATATATATAGAGAGTTACTTTCTCTTACCTCTATATATATGTTAATATATATAGAGAGAGAAAGTATTGGATTCATGTCAAAAATTCGATGTCGAGATTTTGATGGATCTTCACGTTTTGAGGTCCCCTGAATCCAAAAAAGTGGTTTTCGCGACATGGTCTGTCTGTGTGTGTGTCTGTGTGTCTGTGTGTGTGTCTGTGAACAAAATATCTCAAGAACGAAAAGAGTTAGGAGGTTGAAATTTTATATTTAAGTTAGGCACCCCCATGGGACCTGACACGAAGCTTTTGACCAAAATCGACCAAAGAGTACTAGTACTTTACTGATGCACTTTTTCAGTTTTTTTCGATTTTCTCAAAATTTGCTCCAACGATTTTTTTTAAAATTCAAAAATCAATTATTTTTTAGATTCTCTTTAAAATGTATATTCTCATTTTGTGATTGAAATCTTCTGAAGACCACTTTACTCTTGTTCTCCATAGAAAAGATAGGAGAAATGGTTGCCATGGTAACAAAATATAAATATTTTGTCATACTTATAAATTTTACATCTTGAAAATCGAAAATCGAATGTACCGTACTGTCGGAAACTAAATACATGTCGACACAAAAAATCTGGTGTGACAAGCACAGTACACAACATTCGATTACCGAAGGTAAGAGAAAGTTGTGTGCTGTGCGCCAGTCACACCAGATTTTTCTTTGTTTGGTTCTAATTAAAAAAAAAATTAATAAATTTTAATAAATAAACTAAAATTCAATAAAAAGGGTGCCTCCCCCCCCCCCCCCCGTGGCCGAGTGGCTAGAGTTGTTGACAAATATCAATAATGATAGTCCAAAAGCCACGGGGCGCGGGTTCGAATCCCAGGCAGTCCGATGAATTTATTTAAATCATTTGCCTTGGACCCTTCCCCAACTATCCCACATACATATTATTAAATAATAAGTATCGTATAGAGTTTAAATGGCATGTAATGTCGAAAACATTAAAATCAAAAAAATAATAATAAATAAAAAATGTTATCACATGAATTAATTTTTTTTTTAATTACTGTATAATGCTAACACTTGATGACACAATCAAATATAGATACTGATTTCAAACTAAAAATAGAATATAGAAATATATATTTTGATTATTTAAATATTTTTGCAGTAGAGATAAAATTTATAAACATTTATCTCTGTGAATGAATTTGAGTAAAATTACAAGCTATACAAGTTCTATTTATCGTTTTTTAATTAATAACTCAATTTAGAATCTTTTGGTGTAATGGTAACTTGGTAGGTTTAAAGGTACTGTATAAGAATATTTTTCATTAAAGAAATTAAATATTAATATATTACAAAATTTGTATGTTTTATTTGTTGGGGGGGAGGGGCCAAGCGCCCTATGGTTCCCGGGAATTGAGCCCATGATCTCCAGCCCTTCCGAGCCATTTTTCGATCTACAACAAGTACATTCCTGAGATTCTGGATTCGATTCCCGGGAGCATTTAGTCCACCAATAAATAAAGCATGCAACCTTGTTAAAATATATATGACTAGTCAAGTCCGAATCGACGCATTTATTTAATATTAATATCTTATTCAAATATTTTATTTAGATCTTATTTGGATACCAAATGCCTGGGCTTCCAAAAGATATTATAAATAATATAAACGATTAACGTCAAAAGTCTTATAGGGCCTAAGTTGCCAAAAGACTGTGAGAATGTGTGTGTGAGTGTGAGTGTAAATGAGAAGTGTTTTTTTTTTTTTTTTTTTTTTTTTTTTTTCGAAAAAAAAGAAACATTTGATTATAGAAAACAAAAACTTTTCGAAAATATTATTTGATTTGTAAGAATAATCCATAATAAAACAGTCACCTGTTTTGTAAAAAAAAAAAATCAGACCTAGTATAATCTATTAAACTCGAAAACTACGCTTTAAATCAGTTCAAATTGGGCATAATCTAAAATAAGAATTTGTGTCCATATAAATGAAGATGGAGGTCAAAAAATAATTTAATTATGCTTTTATGTGTTTTTCTCTTTCACAACAAAATAACCATTATCATTTAAACTAATTGTTTTTATCACTTTTTTTAAATCCTAGAATAATTATAAAAACAAACAACTGGTTTTGTCTCAGAGTTAATGAAATCACTTTTTACTTCCTTGTGATATCAGAATGATTTCTTTTCTTGGACTGCATATAACAAATCTATATTTTTTTACCAACCACGAGATAATTGACAGAGAAGAGTAGAAGAGACATCAAGAAAGAAATTTATTTATATTGTGGAATAAGAAATATAAAGCCTACGGGCTTGGTCTAGTTGGTAGTGTGCCTACCTTCTATACTGAACGTCGGGGGTTCGGACCCTAGGCAGTCCGATGATTTTATTTAAGCCATTTGGATACCAAATGGCTTAAATAGAAATGCCTGGACCCCCCAATAGATATTATAAATAATAACGATTATCGTCAAAGTCTTAAATAGCCTAAGTTGCAGAAAAAAGACTATGTGAATGTGGTGTGAGTGTGAAAAAAGTGTGTGTTAAAAAAATAAAATTAGAATAAATATATAATATACAGTATTTTCCATTCCTATCTTCGATAAATGTGCGACTGACACTGAGATTAATGGGTTTATACTGAGATTCCCTTTTATTTCTAAGACGCCACTACTGATAGACTCACGGTTTGAGATTGTGGTTGCCTACAATTAGGGGTAGAAGTTTGAATGGCTAATCGGCTACTAATAGAAATTTATATAGTTCATTTAAGAGATCAGGCCGGACATTATTAAAGATTTCTAAAAGACTAAATGATAATTTTTGTAAGAAAATTTTTTTAGAAATTTTCTGAAAATGAGTATAAGAGAGAAAATACAAGTCTTAGCTCGGGTAATTCATGCTCGCTATCCATGTACTCCCGGGGTGAATATCCAATACCCAGCTAGCAGAGACCCGTCAAAATGACGTCGGAAACTGGTCAGAGATGACCAGAAATGACGTTATGTTTGACGACAAAATGACCTAAAAATCACGGACTAATGTCACAGACCGATGACGACATTTTGAAACGTCAAAAAAACGTGATTCCGTGACTTTTTTTTGACCAATTTTTTGACGTCAAAATGACCTAAAAATCACGGACTAATGTCACAGACCGATGACGACATTTTGAAACGTCAAAAAAAACGTGATTCCGTGACTTTTTTTTGACCAATTTTTTGACGTCAAAATGACCTAAAAATCACGGACTAATGTCACAGACCGATGACGACATTTTGAAACGTCAAAAAAACGTGATTCCGTGACTTTTTTTGACCTTTTTATAATCTGATGGAAAAATAAAATGAGAAACAAACTCACATATAAAATTAAATTGTATTAATAATATAATTATAAAACACATTATTTTAGCAAATAAATACATCTCTTCTCTTCTCTTCTCTATCCATATAAATGACAAAAATAGGAAAGTTGAAATTTAATATACCGGGTGGGCCAATAGTGCGTGGACGGAAGATTGTGGGCTTATTAACGGACATTTTTAAAATTTGTTGATCACACATAATGTGGGGCCTTTAGGGCTACAAATTAAAAATATTTTTGTTCCAATTGCACCTCATATACAGGGTGGTCCATATCAAAGTTATGTTTTTTTAAATGGAACGCCCTGTATATTATTGCATATTTGGATTCTACGGCCAATTTTAGTATGACTTTATGTCATGCAATGTATTCTAAAACAAACCATTTAGCCGCAAATCGGGCTTTAGTGAAAAAACTGCTGTCTGAAAAAAATTGAAAATCGAGCGAACCATAAAACTTAGGGGACTGTTCTTTTGTGAGGTTACTAAACATGAAATGTACTAATGTAGGCTAGACGGGTAACCCGGAATTATTCTTGTGTTGGGAGATATGGCCATGCCAATTTGGAAAATTTCAATCATGGATAACTTCCTTATTTCAAATGGAACATGCTACTTTTTTTTATGCCATGGGACGTGAAATTTAATTATCTTTCAGATGATATAAGGTTGTCTATATCTATCTTTGGTAGTTTTCTTTTTATTCCAAAATATCTGATAACGAAAAAAAAAAATATTTATTATAAAATTTAGACAAAATAATTGAAAAAAAAAAAATCCAAACGCAAAACAAAATTGTAATAAATGGAAAAAATATGCTAAATATTCGAAAATGTCTTTAAATTTCCTTAAAATCATTTATTTGAACTTCTCGAAAAAGAAATTAGGGTTATGTTCAGGTTAGAAGGTGCGCCATCTTGTTGACAAATCATAACCCGAATTTGAGCAAGCGGGACTTCTTTGAGGAGTTCAAATAAATGATTTTAGAGGAAATTTAAAGACATTTTCGAATATTTAGCATATTTTTCCATTTATTACAATTTTGTTTTGTGTTTGGATTTTTTTCAATTATTTTGTCTATAATAAATTTTTTTTTTTTCGTTATCAGATATTTTGGAATAAAAAGAAAACTACCAAAGATAGATATAGACAACCTTATATCATCTGAAAGATAATTAAATTTCACGTCCATGGCATAAAAAAAGTAGCATGTTCCATTTGAAATAAGGAAGTTATCCATGATTGAAATTTTCCAAATTGGCATGGCCATATCTCCCAACACAAGAATAATTCCGGGTTACCCGTCTAGCCTACATTAGTACATTTCATGTTTAGTAACCTCACAAAAGAACAGTCCCCTAAGTTTTATGGTTCGCTCGATTTTCAATTTTTTTCAGACAGCAGTTTTTTCACTAAAGCCCGATTTGCGGCTAAATGGTTTGTTTTAGAATACATTGCATGACATAAAGTCATACTAAAATTGGCCGTAGAATCCAAATATGCAATAATATACAGGGCGTTCCATTTAAAAAACATAACTTTGATATGGACCACCCTGTATATGAGGTGCAATTGGAACAAAAATATTTTTAATTTGTAGCCCTAAAGGCCCCACATTATGTGCGACCAACAAATTTTAAAAATGTCCGTTAATAAGCCCACAATCTTCCGTCCACGCACTATTGGCCCACCCGGTATATATGACTAATTATAAAATAATAATTGAGAGATTTAATTATTCAATTTTTAATTTTAATTAGTACCTATATCGATATTTTATTTTAATACTTTTGTAAAAACGCGATTTTCTATACACTATTATATAAAAGACAATGTTACAGACTATAGCCATTACAGGATCATCATTAGTTATAAATTCAACAGCAATAAAAGACATGACTTCATTAACTGCCACCATAGATAATAGACTGTCACTAACTGAATCGGTACGATCCTTTGTGTGTGCTAACAGTTGCGCATGCGCGAAATGCACGTGCATGCGCGAAATGTGTGCGCATGCGTATTAAAATAAAAATATGGAGGTAAGAGAAAGTAATAATAAGTGTCGTGATCGGTACCTGATCGGTACGTCTTTATAATGTGATATTTTGCACGTTTTAAAGACGTTACAAAAAAGACGTTTTATTTTAGGTTTTAATTAGTCATTTGACGTCTTTTGACTAGTTATGACCAATTTCGGACGTCATTTTGACGAGGTTCTGCTAGCTGGGTACTTTCTCTCTATATATATTTCATATATAGGGTAAGAGAAAGTAAAAAGAAATAAGTATTCTAAGCTCACAAAGTCAGATCTAAAATAATTTAGGTCTAACAATATATTATTTGTGGCCGAAAGGTCGAAAACATTGACATTGTCAATTTTATTTAGCGATAGTTGAAGAAGAAATTTACTCATTACTTCGATATCAATATTAATAACCTAAAGTCAAGGGGGAGGTTCGGCCAAGCAATCCTAAGAAAATTTACAGTATTTGGATATTAGTGAATTGACATATATAAATTTGTCTGGATCATTAATATCGTAATGCATTTTTTAAGAATCGTTTAAAGTCTATATGGCCTGAGATGGCGAAAACTAAAATAAAAAATTAAAATAATTTAATATGTTCAAATGGTATAAAATACATTTTTAATAAACGATTTTTAATCAAAATTCTTCGGAGCGAATTTTGAGAAAATCGAAAAAAACTGGAAAAGTACATCATTAAAGTAATAGTAATAGGCCTACCTCTCCCCTACTCTTTGGCCGATTTTGTTTAAAAGCTTATTTTCACACTCCAGAGGGAGTCTAAGTTAAATATAAAATTTCAACCACCTAGCTAAATTCTTTCATGCTTTAAATTGGATACAGACACACCCACACACACATACACACAACATACTGACAGACCATGAGGCGAAAACCACTTTTTTGGACTCAGGGAGCCCCCAAAACATGTATATCAATCAAAACTCTTGACATCGAATTTTTGACATGAATCCAATACTTTCTCTCTATATATTTTATCATATATATATAGAGGTAAGAGAAAGTAAAAATGTGATAAAAAATCTTTAATTAAAATATCATAAAAATTAATTTATTATCTCGTTGAAATTTAATTTATGAACTTTTTCAAGTGTATATATAATAATATATGCGTGAAAGATGACGACTGAACAGATGAGAGGCCAAATGAACACTCATTTAGAAGAGACGAATTAAATTCTCTCGTTTCAACATATGAGTCTCTCCTCCCTCCATATGATGATGGACTACTACATTAATTTCTTCACTCAAATGACCAAGTATAATAATTGTTATGATTTCCTTTTAAACAAACGCTTCAGACTATTTTGTTGAGAGCTTTCAAATGTTCAATTTTAAGAGTAATAAATTATCAAGAAAATAGTCAAGGTAATAGTAATAGTATTAAGAAATAGATAAATTTTTTTTGTAGATAATGTAAAATTTAAAAACAAGAATAGTGAAAATAAGTTAAGTCTAGAAAAAGAAGTGAATCCAGAAAAAAGAATATAGGCCTAAATTAAGATAGTAGGATCACAAGTATCGTTTAAAAAGAAATATTTAAAAAAAAATCTGGTGTGACTGGCGCACAGCACACAACTCCTCTTTACCCTTCGGTAAGAGAAAGTTGTGCACCGTGCTGGTCACACAAGATTTTTTTGTGTTGCTCTTAGCACTTTAGTTCCAAAGATCATAGATGGCTGCAGAGCTACGAATGTTTCCACATCAGTAAAGTGTACTTCAAACGATTTCCACGAAAAATTTCACTGATATGGCTTTTTAAATAGCATCCTAAAAAATAGTCAATTTATGAATTTTAAACAAAATCATTCTTGCGGCGAATTTTGAGAAAATCGAAAAAAACTGAAAAAGTACATCAGTAAAGTGTACTTCAAACGATTTCAACGAAAAATTTCACTGATATACTTTTAAAGAGCATCCTAAAAAATAGTTAATTTATGAATTTAAAAAAAAATCCTTGGAGTGAATTTTGAGAAAATCATAAAAAACTGAAAAAGTACATCAGTAAAGTACTAGTACTTTTTGGCCGATTTTGATTTAAAAGCTTATTTTCGCGCCCTAGGAGGGTGCCTAACTTAAATATAAAATTTCAACCTCCCTAGCTTATTTCCTTCATGGTCAAAAATGTCCACACACATACACACAGACCAATTTACGGGAGCACTTTTTTGGACTCAGGGGACCTCTAACATGTATATCCATCAAAATCTCGACTTCGAATTTTTGACATGATCATAATACTTTCTCTCTCTATATATTACATTGATTTCGACTCTAAGCTCGGGCAGTAAATGAAATATTTCAAAATTTAACTCCCACCTTTAATAAAATTGTTTCGTATCCTGTAATGCCTCATTTATATACTAATTACTTTTTGTAAGCCTAATAAAATTTTTTTTAATTTCTGTATTTCATATTTTATTAAATAATTATTTCAACATTAACATATCAGTTTCTCATATTCCGATTGCATAACCTTTTAAGGTTATTATTATTATTATTATTCTGGGTAATAAAAATGTTCTGATTTGAATGAATTATTCAGCGATTCCCTAGTTGAGGTTACACAACCTTTAATCAAGCTAAGAAATATTCGATAAAAAAAAAATACATTCGTCCAAAGCTATACAAAAAATTCCTTGGGGGTTCTCTATTGAAAAATAGAAATATAGACATTTATTAGATGCTGGGCTCCAGCCAGATATTCGAGTTTTCTAACGAACGATAAGAGAAAAACTAACTAAAGAAAGAAAATCGATAAATATTGATAGATTTGAGATATTTTGTTCACAGACAGACAGACCATGTCGCGAAAACCACTTTTTTGGATTCAGGGGACCTCAAAACGTGTATATCCGTCCAAATCTCGACATCGAATTTTTGACATGAATCCAATACTTTCTCTCTATATATATTAACATATATAGAGAGAAGAGAAAGTAAAAATTGACATTACTTGAAACTTTAATTCCCGTTTTCTTTTCACATTCATAATTACAAGGTTAAGAAAAAAAAAAGTTGTACGTCTCCATATGAGAAAAAAGACTAATAAAAAATGAATTTGCTTCTTTCAAAAAAATTTTCATCTTTTTTCTCCCTTGTCCTTGTCTAAAATAAAGTAAGAAATGAAGAGGAATGGCGAAAAAAGACCTCGGGCTGTTGCCTGTGAATTGTTAAAGCCTGTGACGTTGGCTATCGATTAAAAATGAGACTAATATCTTTTTAATGACGCCGGCGTTGAGTTGGGTTGCATCCGAGTGGCCATCTGCCAAACGTTCACTCAATCGGCCTCCATTTCATTTTATATCAGCCGGAAAGTTGAGGAGATTAGATTAGATTTTAAGACGTAAATATAAGAATCAATGCAGAGTCATGAGGGTAAACTCCCACTCCCAAGTGGCACTCACACTCGCAAAACAAAGAATAAAATGATGATGATGACGTCACACAAAAAAGTCCCTTTTTAGAAAAAAAATTAGCCAAAAGAAGTCAAAATTTTGAGTGGAACAATAATTTAAATATATTCAGGATGTGGGCAAAAAATATCATTTTGAAAGTTTCAGTCAAAAATTAATTAAAAATAGAAATGAGTCAAATTTTAAGCAAAGAATCTACAGTTGACAGGTTAAAATATTAGTATACTGGTATAGGTAAACAAAATATTGAAATGAATACAAATGAAAAAATCTGGTGTGACTGGTCGCACAGCACACAACTTTCTCTTACCTTTGGCAATGAGAAAGTTGTGTACTGTGCTTGTCTATCCAGATTTTTTAGTGTCGACATATATTTAGTTCCCGACAACACGATACATTCGAATTTCAAGATGTAAAATTTATATAAGTATGGGAAATATTTATATTTTGTTACCATGGCAACCATTTCTCCTATCTTCTACCAAAATGATTAACAAAGATAAATCATTGAAGTGAGAAATCAATTAAATTTCGCTTCTCCATCCTTGTAATCTTGTTTAGTATATTAATTCATAATTGGCCCTCGGGGCTTGGTCTAGGGGTTAGCGTGCTAACCTCGTATACCAAAAGTCGCGGGTTCGGATCCCACGCAGTCTGATGATTTTATTTAAGCCAATTGGATACCAAATGGCTTAAATAAGAATGCCTATACCAGGGCCGAATCTAGGGTGGGGGGGGGGGGCAGTGGGTGCCTGTGCCCTGGACGGCAGATATCAGGAGGCGGCAATTAAAGAAAGATTTACTAAAAAAAAGGTAAAATGATATGAATTTTGTATAGAAAATTTTAAGGAGGGGGAGGCAAATTAAATTTTGCCCCCCCCCCCTAAAAAATCTCCTAGTTCCGGCCCTGCCTAGACCCCCAATAGATATATTGGGTATCGTTTAAAGTTTTAAATGGCCTAAGTTGCCGAAAAGACTGTGTGTATGTGTGTGTGAATGAGGAAAAAAAAGTGTGAATGTTTTTTTTATAAAAAAAAAAAATCATAATTGATTAATACATAGTGCCAAATAATGGCAGCCAAACTATTCCATTCACAAATAAATGTCAATCAATACGAAGGATCAAGAAGCTCATCAATATAGTAGAATATATCAATGTTTTAGCTGGGGAATCCAATGGAGATTAAGTGATTAAGCGTCATCATCACTTGAATGATTATAAAACCAGGAAATTTCTAATTTCTCACATACATAGAGATAATATTGAAATTTAAAGAAAAATAAATATGAATTTATTCTGAGTAATAGAGTTATTATAACGTGATATGAGAGATAGGCCTCAGAGAAGACAGGCAGATAGATCTCTAGAGTTTATAAGAGAATAATTATATTTTCATTGCTCATTGAAAGGGAAATTCATACACTAAATATACATTCATTAATCCGAATAAATAAAGTGATAAATTCCACAATCTTTAACTGTGAATCAAATCCCTTTACTTGCTTAGAGAGAGTGTAATATGTAAGAAATTACAGAATTTAGAGAGCATAAAATGAAACCTATTACTTCCCTATTACATTCTTCTTAATTTTTAGCTGACTTCGATTTAGTATTCCTCTTAAATTTCAAGGTGTTTCCACGTACCGCAACAGGTTTCCATCAATTGAATGAACACGATAGATATATTTAAACTTCATTCACATATTCGTTAAAAGAGAAATTATTATTTTAGTCAAATCGAACTCTGTGGGTGTCTAAAATTCTATAGAATTCCATTTGGGAATCTAAAGCTCTTCATTTATTAGTGGTAAGAGATGATGTTAAGCTCTAGAGAATCAAAAAGCTTATTTTAGACCAGTGTTTCTCAACCTTTTGTAGTCTATCGCCCCCTTTACATTTTCATTGTATGGCTAAAGTAAAGTGTAAATAATGAAGGCGTTGTTTAAACAAATTTTTTTTATCGTATATAAACACAACCAAAGCAGTTTTATCCGTTCACTCTAATGTCAATTTATGTTTTTGGAACGAAGTTCTTTAACGCGGCTTACTCAGAGTTAATTGGGAGAAAATGTAACAAAAACGGGTTCCTAACAAAAATGCGTTCCCAGCGCCCGAGAGCGGCGGAGGAAGGCGAGATAAGCCGAAGTCTTGGCGAGACCACGCCCACCTTCTCCTTTCCTTTATTTTCCTCTATCTACCGTTGTTCGCAGAAGGCGAGCATGAGGTTCCATCGGGAGCAGCTCCCTGGCGGGCTTCCCGTCTATTTTAATAATATTCATATTAAATTATATTCTGAGTTGAAGAAAAGGGGTGAGGATCTTCGTTCCTGCGGGGGCCCTACGACCCCACACGTTTGCTTTTTACAGAAATAGGCCTATATCTGTTGTACATGCACAAATTTACATGGCTCAAATTGGATCAAATTCATAGATTATGTGATCTGCATTTATGTACAAAAAATGATTTAAAATTTTTAACAAAAAATTACTTTATTTCAAGTCTTTATTCTGATCTTTTTCGGTCAATCTTTATTTAATGAAAATAAAAGTGACGTTTCGATTCTAGATTGGAATTATCTTCAGACTATTATATTTTTATGACAATTTTTTTTTCTCTTCTAACCTGACCATCCTCTAAATAGAATATCTTTCTCTTTGATTTTTGTTCTTTTAAATTGTAGTAAACTCTAATAATTTTCCCCCTATGAATACTCATCGCCCCCCACTCCAAACTTGTTGAGATTTTCTTGCACAGTTTCAATGTCATACCTGTATCTATCTATAGAATATCATATGGTTTATGGTAACAACCCGAAGATAAAATTAATATCTATTTTCTCCCTTAAAACTCTCCTATCACCTTTAATATATTTTTATTTGTTAAATTAAACATTAGTTAGTGCAAACAGAAACACCTTGTAATTATGCAAATGATATACAAAAAAAAGGTAACCGTGACGGACACACCCGGATCATATGCAAATTAAATGTGCAATGATAGATATTAGACTAAATGTAGATAAGCCTAGCAAGGAGTACTTGCTCTAATTTGATACAGCACCTTGACAAAAAATATATAAAAAAAATCCCATAAAAGAGAGCATAAAAAATTATATACCGCTCCATAAAAAAATTTATATACATTGCAATATTGTAAATAATAATACAAGATCCGCATCCTTCATTTTGAAATGTTATGATTACTAAAATATAGCCAACATTATTAAATTGAACCTAAAGTCATGTTTTTTATTCATACTTATATTATTATATACAGATCTTTTCAAAAGAATTTGAGACGAATCTAATGATTTAATGGCTTGCATGTTTGATTACTGGAAGATAGGCAACCAAAATGACAACCTTGCTAGTAGATTTTCCGAACTACTCTAGACCGGATCTAGCATGTGAATTTGTAAAATTTTGATCAAAATAGATCTGGAATTAGTTAAGTGGCTAAAAAGAACCAAGATGGGAAACAAATAGAAGTGTGAAATAAAGTAATGAATAATGACTATCACCAGAGATGTATATGCCTATTTGGTTGACCAAAGCACCAAAAAGTCATGGATCTCGTTAGTTAAGGTGCGCGTCTTGAAAAGACGTTAGAAGACGATTCAGTACCGAGTTACTCTAGGCGGCAAAAGATGGCTTTAGTTTTTTCCATAGGAATACAAGGGATTTATTCCATTTCATTTTAAAGATTCCAGCTAATTAATTAAGGGTAAAAAATTAATTATTTTTTAACACAATGATTACTAATTTAATTATCTATAAGATATAGAGCGAATTTTTTAAAAATATATTTTCTTGAATGCGATTAATCTAAAAAAAAATTTTATTTTTTCTGGAAATCAAAAAAAAGAAGAAGAAGAAGAAGCCATAAGTTGTAAATATTTTAAATAGCTTTAATTTAAAAAAAACAATTTGAGGTCGGTAGCTTCAAAATTGTGGCCGCTGGAATCTCCCAAAATCAGCACCCCGACTCGCACCTTAATATTACCCGTCAAGAGGGTCACAATTTCGGCTAAATAGAATCCATATTTTTACTTCTCTTACCTATGTATATATGTAATATATATTTAGAGAGAAAGTATTGGATTCATGTCAAAAATTCGATGTCGAGATTTTGATGGATCTTCACGTTTTGAGGTCCCCTGAATCCAAAAAAGTGGTTTTCGGACATGGTCTGTCTGTGTGTGTGTGGGTGGGTGGTGTGTGTGTGTGTGTGTGTGTGTGTTCAATTTTAAGCATGAAGGAATTGAGCTATGAGGCTGAAATTTTATATTTAAGTTAAACACCCCCCGGGACCGGAAAAATAAGCTTTTAATCAAAATCGGCCAAAGAGTACTAGTACTTTACTGATGTACTTTTTCAGTTTTTTTCGATTTCAAAATTCGCTCTAACGATTTTGATTAAAATTCAAAAATCAATTATTTTTTAGATTCTCTTTAAAATGTATATTCGCGTTTTGCCCTCAAAATTGTTTGAAGCACACTTTACTCTTGTGCTTCACAGGAAAGATAGGAGAAATGGTTGCCATGGTAACAAAATATAAATATTTTCCCACGTTTATAAATTTTACATCTGAATTCAAATATTCCCTACTGCCGGGAACTAAATACATGACACAAAAAATCTGGTGTGACAAGCACAGTACACAACTTTCGATTACCGAAGGTAAGAGAAAGTTGTGTGCTGTGCGCCAGTCACACCAGATTTTTTAAATTAATTGGTAGATAATATAATTTAGAAAAATTTAATTGCTAGTAAATCCCTAAACTCTAGATATCTATCTATGAGCTTATCAAAACGTATACAATGAATAAATTTAAATTATGGGGATAGTGTAGGTATGTATACTTTCTGTTTTATAAAGATCTTTGGGGGGTTTTATTTTTTTGGCTACTGGTCCTTATTAAGAAACATTGTAATTTGTAATTTTTGTTAATAAAAGAATTTAATTTTCGTTTTAACTGTGGTTTATTTGTATTTGTAAAAATTACAACGTTTCGGTCATTCATTCTGTGGCCTTCTTCAGGTAAAATTCAGTTGAGATAACAATGATTAGTATAAGGGTATTTTATGGCTGGTGGAATTTGTATCAGGAATTAAAGTTGGAAGAAAATGAGCCAGAATTTTTCTTTAAAAATATATTTAAACAGCTGACGTTTCGGCTTTGGTCAAAGCCATCTCGGAGCTGCTGTTGGTCTTCATATACATACAAGAAGGAAAAAGTTGATCTTGAACAGAAAACCTTTTTCCCTGATGTTATATCCTAAATTAATTTTAATACCGGATACAATTCAAAATATATGTATATGAAGACCAACAGCAGCTCCGAGGATGGCTTTGACCAAAGCCGAAACGTCAGCTGTTGAAATATATTTTTAAAGAAAAAATTCTGGCTGCATTTTTCTTCCAACTTTCATTCCTGATAACAATGATTGTTACATCTCATTTGAATATTCAAATGAGATTGTCACAGATTTAATAAGATTGTAAGCTTAACTGAATAGCACCTGAAGAAGGTCACATAATGAATAGCCGAAACGTTGTAATTTTTACAAATACAAATAAACCACAGTTAAACCGAAAATCTAATTCTTTTACTAATGATAACAACTGTGAAAGCCTAAACTCCAAAACTCTATAGTGAATAACAAGTCTGAAATAAATCACCCCCTTCCACTATCTCATTTTGATTACGTCACTAACTAGAAACAATTGCAATTAATAATAATCCTATAATTATAGTATAAAATAGATAAAATTTATTTTACTATTCGAATCTTCAACATTAATAATTCATGATAATTTATTTAAGTTATATATAAATTTATATTAAATGGTAATTAATTCGTGAGTTTTTGTGTCATGTCAGTTGCAGTGCAGCAAATAATACATTCTATTCCATATCCTAGCATTTAATTATAAATATGACACACATTCGTTATATTTTGATTATGTTAATTTCGTATTTTTAGAAAAGATGTTGAATTTCTCAAATTATTCATCTAAAATGGATCAAAGTTTGCACGCCCACTAAAGTAAAAAGATAAACTAAAAAGCGGAGGGAGATTGAATGTATTATTAAAATTAGGTTCGAATCGATCCAAGTGAGTCGGAGTGAAAAGAGTTGGAGAATTTGAGGAACAATGTCTGTGATTCGCTTTTCTTCTTAGAGCATTTTAATTAAATAAATATAAAATAGTGAAAATCTCTATATAGAGAGATTAGAATTATTCAGCGTCAACTGTGAAGCAATAAACTTTGTTGCCTATTAAAATGTTTAATTAGCTATCAAAATTAGGGACTTAGCTTATGCTGGCTTTATTAGAGAAATTAACATTAAGTTATCGCTGAAATTTGGTCGATAAAGAGAGAGCGTGCAAAATAAATTCAAAACAAATTTAAATACTTCTTGGGAAATACACAATTTATACACCATGGAGAAAACTATACAAATAGAGGTCTTATTTTTTGAGCTCTAGATTTTGATTATAGAAATCCTTTTAAATTGGAGATATACAATAACACATCACAAAATCAAGTTGAAAAAAATCTTTTTTCTATTTTACTTATTTAAACTTTTCTAGAATAGAGTAAAATAAAATTCGAAGAAAGGAACTCTATGAATAGGCAGCAGGAAAATAAAAAACCTTTATATTATTTCGTCTACGTTAACGGCCACAGGTCCTGAAGATGGGAGCGATGCGTTCACGAAACGTAGACGAAATAATATAAAGGTTTTTTATTTTCGCTGGCTGCCCTATTCATAGAGTTCCTTTCTTCAATCATCACCATAGCCATTCTTCTACTCTTCATTGAAATAAAATAAAATTCGTTTCTAATCACGAAATGCAAAAAGAAAATATAATTGGGAATGTTGGCGCATATACCCCAAATAACTCCTAATAGTTTAATAAATATGGAAAAAAAATATAAAAAAATTTTTTAAATAAGAATGCCTGGACCCCCAATAAATATATATTATTAAATAACGGTTATCATAAAAGTCTTAAATGGCCTAAGCTGCCGAAAAGACTGTGTGTATGTGAGTGTGAATGAGAAAAAAGTGTAAGTGTTTAAAAAAAAAAAAATTTAAATCAGAACTGCAGAATCTACAATTGGCCCTCAAAAACTTGAATCATTGTAGAAATTATTCTATACTGGTTTGAACCAAATGAGAGTATCGAGGTTAAAGTTAGGATTTCAAATCAATCGGTAATTCATATTTAAAACTCATAGTCTTCAATGAGAGTTTTGAGTGTTAAAGTAGAATTACTTTCTGAGCGGCAAATAAAACATCAAAGGAATTGAGGCTTCTGAGGTTAAAATTGGAAGTTGTTTTTTGACTCAGGAAGAGCTTCAATCGTAGTATTGATTTTCGAAAATTTTCAATTGGACTTCAAAAGATTTCAATGACAAAATGAGAATATACATTTTAAAGAGAATCTAAAAAATAATTGATTTTTGAATTTAAAAAAAAAATCGTTGCAGCGAATTTTGGGTAAATCGAAAAGAACTGAAAAAGTGCATCAGTAAAGTACTAGTACTCTTTGGTCGATTTTGTTCAAAAGCTTCGTGTCACGTCCCAGGGGGGTGCCTAACTTAAATATAAAATTTCAACCTCCTAGCTCTTTTCATTCTTGAGATATTTTGTTCACAGACACACAGATAGAGCATGTCGCGAAAACCACTTTTTTGGATTCAGTGGACCTCAAAAAAAGATAAAAAATAAAAAAACAATTTTTTTTCAATGGCACCTTCACTCCCCCTCCCCTTTCAACAGCTTATATTCTCCCTCTACCCTTAGTGAAATGCAAAATATTTAATTTCATATTCAAAAGAATCGTTTTTCGCAGTCAAGTTATTTGTTTCTATCATTTTTTTTCAACGATAAAATGCATAATAATTACCTTTAATAAGACTCTCAAGAGGGTGTGCTGGATGACGGTGAGGTCAGGGTGGGTTACACTATATTAATTATTCACTTTGATTCACTTTAAACACAAAAAAGAGATGCAGCGCCTGCCGCGCGGCAACGCGCTCGACTGAACGAGAAGAAACTCGACTCTTATCTCTCGGTATAGGAATAAATAGATGGACATAGCAATTCCCTTTTTATTAAAAGTAAAAAAAATACCTTTTGCTCTAATCTAACTATATTTAGAGATGGAAAAAAATGTCAACAAGTGATTTGGAATATTCCAAGGCCTTTCTTAGATAATCAACCCTTCATCACCCCTAATCAAAATAATAATCAATGCTATTTTTTGAATATTTTCTATTTATTTGGCTTCGATTTAGCTAAAATAAATTTAAAAAAACATTCTTTTCTATTTTTCAACCCTTTATCCAATCCTAATAAATAAAATAATTAACAATGCTATTATCGCCTTCCGCGAGCTTCGCGTCTAATCAGAAAAAAATTAAAACCCTGAGAAAATTCCCTGGATCCGCCTTTGGGTTTTACACATAGTATAATTTTCTAGAATGAGTCTTACTTTAAATCACTGGTTTCCAAACTTTATGTTACAACGCCTCCCTTAAAAATATTTAATCGTATGACGTCCCTCGCCTACACATTTAATAAAATAATACAAAAACAAAAATTGTTAATACTAAAAAATTTAAATTTATATAAAAATATTTTTTTTATTTATTCATATTTATTATTTTAATTAAAAACTCCGTCCCAGAATCATCAAAATTATTTTATTTATAAAACTAGCAATCATTTGGAAAATTGATCTTGGTGACCAATATTCGCGCCTCCCCTTAGACTAGTCCGCGCCTCCCTAGGGAGGCGCGCCTCACAATTTGGATAACGCTGGTCTATATTGTGATTTTCCACTTATTTTTCAGAAAGAGCAATATCGTCCGTCGCCTGAATCACGTAGTCGCGTATCTCAATTTCTATCATTTTTCAGGAGAGCTGTTTATAGTTCGTGTTGTTAAATTAAATGTTGAGATCCTCAAAACCAAAAAACCTAAATAATACGAAAAAACATGGAAATCCAGATTCGTCACTTTGTGATAATGTAAAGAACGCCGGGACACAGCCATACCCGTTGTATCTCAATTTTTAATTTTTTTGAGATACGTCACTACGTGAAGCAAGCGACGATATATCAAAATCGAAATGCTAATTTGTAAATATAACTAAATCTATAAGTTTTAATGAAAAAATGGTTATTATAAAACCTCAAGAGAATTAAATTTGCTATGAAATGAGCCAAGATTCATTTTTCTACGATACTTTGTTTTCGTTTTATGAAGTAAAAACTGCGAATTTTTAAATAAAATCGCACTTTTTCAAAATTTTAACCCCCTATTCGGTTTCGGCTAAAATTCTTGTTTCGGTCGGACCCTAATAATTATTCACTTTAACATAAATAAACGCCTACGGGACTTGGAGTAGTTGGTAGCGTGCCTACCCTCTATACCGAACGTCGCGGGTTCGGACCCCAGGCAGTCCGATGATTTTATTTAAGGCTACCAAATGACAAATAAAAATGTCTGGACCCCCAATTGATATATTAAACATAGTGAATATCGTTAAAAGTCTTAAATGGCCTCAGTTGCCGAAAAGACTGTGTGATGTGAGTGTGAATGAGAAAAAAAAGTGTGAATGTTTTTTTTTTATAAAATAAAAAAATAAACGGGAGAAGAGAGAGTTCCGGTATTTAGACATGTATTGAATCTGCTAATAATATTTAAAAGCTTAACTCTTAAATTAATTAATTTTCTCTATCATAAGCGAACCTATAGATTGGAAGCGGAATATATAATGAGTGAATGATAATTACCTAGTGGTGATGTTTTCAACAGAGTTTTAACGAAGAGAAAGAGAGAGAAAATTCGGTGTTTGTGCTGCAGCGTCGTCTGCTTGCCTATCTACTGACTGCAGGCTGCTGCCTCAGGCGGCGAAGGTCACCACGCTGGCTGGAGTGGGGGAAGTCAGCGAGCACCCCCAACAATGCTCTGTCAATAATACAAGAAATAAAATAAAATTAGACGATTTAAATTCCTATGGGGAATTGCATGTTAATTTCGATTCAAAAGGGGGTCCCCTTTGGAACTTATTACGTATTTAAAAAAATTTTTCCAATTCTTATGAAATTTTGTATTTATTTAGGATTCTCTATTGAATATAAAATGTTCAAATATGAGATTAAAATTTGAAAAAATAACCATAGTTTATTTCAAGCAGTCAACATTTAAAATGCAAGTTTGAAACTAAGGTGCTATGTTAAACTAAATATATCTAGACACAAAAAATCTGGTGTGACCAGCACGGTGCACAACTTTCTCTTACCGAAGGGTAAGAGAAAGTTGTGTGCCATCACACGAGATTTTTTAATGTTAAATTTTTGTTTTCCTCAACCAAAGAAAAAAAAATGAAATATGTATTAAAAAAATAATAAATAGTCTAATTAATTATTTAATGAAATTGAAAAACTCCATTTCTATTCTATTCTATTATTATTATTAGGTACCGCATCTCTATTTATTTCAATTGATTGGTAGCTACTCATAATTATTTAAATGTAACTTTAATTTGTTGATGAAAATTAAAGAAAATACATCTTGAGTTGATTCGTTAATATATTTACAGTATATCATAATCATGACAAACCATTCTGAACGAGAATTTTGTTCATGGAAAAAAGTTTTTTAACAAATAAACAAAAATTTCTCTTTTTATAAAAATAAATTTTACGACAGCTCGGAAGATTGTTCAAAACGGAAACGAATTAGTTATAATATAAATACAGTAGAGTCCCGGTAATCCGAATCTCGCTAATCCGAACTTCCGGTTAATCCGAACTCTTTATGCGTACGATTTTTTTTTTTTTTTTTAAGAGGAATATAAATGAAAGTTTCTTTTTCTCTTAATTAAACGTAAAAAAATATTATGAAATATTTATTTAGAGTTTAATATCACCGACAAGTTTCACGGTTTACAACGTTATAAATACGACTTTATTATCAAAATTAACTAATTCAAGCTTACAATTCCGGTTAATCCGAACTTCCCGATAATCCGAACGACCCTCGGTCCCAATTAGTTCGGATTAACGGGACTCTTTATAAGGTTTTTTTTTTAAGAAATTGTGTGAGTTAATTAATTGAGACGAAATAAAATCAGTTTTAATGTCTTATTTTTTGCAAATAAACTCTAACCTAAGATTTGAAACGTCTTGCTTTGACCTTCATAAGAAAACGACATAAAATTGCGATGTAAAAGGATAACTGTATGTATCTCTTCTACTTGGCTTTTATAATTAAATTGAAACGCAATAAATAATTGAGTGATATTTACCTGTTGGTGATGAATTCGAGAGGATTTCATCGAAGAGAGGAGAGAATGATGCCTTGGCGTTTGAGATGCAGCGTCGCGTCGCGTCGCCTGCCTACTGACTGGAGGCTGCTGTCTGAGGCGGCGACGGTCGCCGCACTGGCTGGAGTGGGAGGAGGGAGAGGCGCCAACAATGATCTAAAAATAGAACACAAGCAATAAAATTAAATCGATTAATTTTAAAGATTATCTTTTAAAGAAAAATAAATTATTTCTATTTTATGCGAATTATCCCTTGCAAAAAGACAGAAAAAATCTGGTGTGACTGGTCGCACAGCACAAAACTTTCTCTTCTCTAAATAATTAAAAGTTGTGTAATGTGCTTGTCACTCCAGATTTTTTTGTGTCGAGATATGATTAGTTTCCGCCAATATATTAGAATCCAAAATGTAGAAAAACAGAAATTTTTTTTATATTTTGTTACCATGACAACCATTTCTCCTATCTTTTCTATGGAGCACAAGAGTAAAGTGGTCTTCAGAAGATTTCAATGACAAAATGAGAATATACATTTTAAAGAGCATCTAAAACATAATTGATTATTGAATTTTAATCAAAATCGGTGGAGCAAATTTTGAGAAAATCGAAAAAAAAACTGAAAAAGTGCATCAGTAAAGTACTAGTACTCCTTGGTCGATTTTGTTCAAAAACTTCGTGTCTCACGTCCCAAATATAAAAATTCAACTTTCTACCTCTTTTCATTCTTGAGATATTTTGTTCTCAGACACACACACACAGACAGACAGACCATGTCGCGAAAAACACTTTTTTGGATTCAGGTGAACTCAAAACGTGTATATCCATCTAAATCTCGACATCGAATTTTTTTTTACATGAATCCAATACTTTCTCTCTATATATATTAACATATACGTATATAGAGGTAAGAGAAAGTAAAAATTGTCCAATGGCCTTAGGTTGGAAGGGGCAAATAAATAAAAAATAAATAAATAAAAATCTGGTGTGACTGGTCGCACAGTATACAACATTTGGTATCTAATTGGCTTAAATAAAATCAGCCTGGGATCCGAACCCTCGACCCTTGGTATACAAGGCAAGCGCGCTACCAACTACGCCAAGCCCGCGGGGGGGGGGGGGAAGCGTGGCTTTAAAACTATTAATAATGACATTTGTCAAAATCTCTAGCCTCTCGGTTCCAAAGGTAATGATAAATAAAAATCTGGAAATGATATTCAGGCTCATTTATTCGGATGTTCTGCTCCTGCTATTTTGTATAAAAAAAGCAAAATTTTACTTTAGAAAGTTTTTCATTCCCAGAGGTATTTAAATTATGTACAAATAATTTAATTTTAATGCACTGACAATTGTGAGCTTTATTATACTTATATGGAGTAGTTTTATAAGTTGAGAAAGATTTTAAATTCTAGAAAAATAATTTTTCACTGAGAAAATATGCTTTATAAAAAGTAAAAAAAAATACATGTAAATTAAAAATGACTCAGTGAAAAGAATGATAAAATCTTGTTATTAATTAATTTTATAGCAAGCATTTCACAATTTATTAAAGAGCAGTGAAATGTTCGTTTAACGAAAAGAAGAATATCAGTATGAAATGAATAATGAATAGGAGAATCATTCATTTTATGCAATTTTGTTTTTAATCCTTTCTTTATTCGATTGACCTGAATGAAATTTCTATAATTTAATTTGCGTTAAATCACCCATTTACGGAAACGTGAGAGTGAAATTTTTATATATATTCTCAAGTTAATTACATTTAAATTTTAACGAAGACACCGAGGTTTTAATATGGAATTCATTCTTTCCCTTTTAGAAAGACAGGCACGGAATATTCAGAATCTAAAAATAGAGGGCTACGCGGACTAACGAATGTATGAATCTATGCCTAAAGCGAAATTATGTAAATTGAAAAAGCAATCAATGGAAAAAAGATTTAAGCGAGCCAGTGGTATCAAAAAAAGAATATGTGATGGGAACTTCGTTAAAAAAAAAATAAAAACTCAATGTTTTCCTGATCTATTGCAGCAAATAAACCTATCCATCTTCTTCTTCTTCTTATTCCCGCAGTGAGGGGTCGGCGGAATGGTTTTTTGCGACTGGAAGAAATAGAACAGACCGGCCCGTCGCACGGTCTGACGTCTATTGAAAATATAGAAGGAAGGGACAGTCAAGTAAAGAACAGAAGGATTCCCAGTCCCAGCTCAGGTAGCTCGGGGTCGCCTTCGACGTACTCACAAAATGTGGGCCTCTGAGCATGAATAAACCTACCCATCAATGTTATTATATTCAAAATGCCAGAACAAGTTCTTGCCTGAATTAAGATTAAAGAAGAATATCCAAGAGGAAAGAGTATCTGAATTTCAGAGGATGTTTAAAAAATCTGGTGTGTCTGGTCGCCACACGGCTTTCTTTCCTTCGGTTGAAATTTGTGTTCTGTGCTTGTCCCAACATATTTTTTGTGTCGACATACCTATATTTAGTTTATGATAATAGGTTCTTTTGAATTAAAGCATATTTCGTTACCAAGGCAATCAATCACTTCTCTTTCCTATGAAGTACAAGAGTAAAGTGTGCTTCAAACGAATTTGAGGGCCCTTGACTTATGGCTTATGGCTCAGAGGTAGATTTTAGCTTCTGGTGCCAAAGGTCAAGGGTTCGCATCTCGTTCCAGGCGAGAAATTTATTTCAATTGGATTGGATACCAATCAGGGGTGAGATCTAAATGTCCTTAGATGTTGAAAAAGACCTTAAACAAATTTAAAAAAATCTGGTTTGACTGGCGAACAGCACACACTTTCTCTTACCTCGGTAATCGAAAGTTGTGTACTGTGCTTGTCACACCAGATTTTTTGTGTCGACAAGTATTTAGTTTCCGACAGTAGGGTACAAAGGGCACGAAGCTTTTGAACAAAATCGACCAAAGAGTACTAGGACTTTACTGATGCACTTTTTCACTTTTTTTCGATTCTCGGAAAATTCGCTCCAACGATTTTGTTTAAATTTCAAAAATCAATTATTTTTTAGATTCTCTTTAAAATGTATATTCTCATTTTGCCATTGAAATCTTCTGAAGACCACTTTACTCTTGTACCCCATAGGAAAGATAGGAGAATGGTTGTCATGGTATATATAGGCGATAACTAAATATATGTCGACTCGAAAAATCTGGTGTGATAAGCACAGAACACAACTTTCGATTACCGAAGGTACGATCAGTCACACCAGATTTTTTTCTTTATTTTTACTTTCTCTTATTTTGTTAATTCAAAGTTAAAGCGAAAATATTTATTAATATTTAGCTTATTAATACGGAAGAAATACTGAGAGGAGCAGAAAAAATTGTTTAAGACGAGAAATAAGAGAAGCGGTTGAGAGCGAAGAGAGAGAAAAAGGGAAAGTGATGTGAAAAAGTAAGAAAACAAAAAGATTAAAAAAAAAATTAAATTATTTATGAAAAATTCCCCACAAAAATGATTAGTATGTCCTTCAACAAATGACATTAGGGAACGTTCTTTACGTCCCTTCCACAGGACGGGATGTCATACCAACTCCCTCTCCTCGTAGAGTTGCCTGGGGGCTATTGTGGTGAGATCCAATATTCCAATCCAGTGCCTGTTTGAGGATTTATTTTCACTAACGGTTGATAGTTTAAATTACAGTAAAAACAAAGTGAGGGTCCGGTGATGGCGAGCCAGAGCCAAAAATGTATTTTCTTTACTTGCACAGGATTAAGGAAAGAAGGTAGGCATATGTGTATGTTAAGAAAACTGAAAAAGGGTCCTCTGGTTATAAGCGAAGCCCGCCAAAGGAAGGCAACTCGGCTAGTATTATAAATAAATATTTCGTGATAGAATGAAAATTTAATATTCCTCACACCGTTGTTAAATAAATTCAAATGATAAATGGCGCATTTGATTTATTTATGTATATTTAGATGTCACTTGACGGACATAAAGGAAACAAACGCACAATGTCTTGTTATGTGTTCTACTAATGTATTATACTAGAAACTAAAAAACTAAAAAAAATTAAAACAACAAAAAACAAAAAAGAAAGTAAAAAAAAAAATGAATTGGCCAACCCTCGGGCACCTTCCTAATTAACCGGGATGACGAAATCGCTCTCAATGGAGGGAAGGGGGAGGTCTGCGTCGGGGTGCCGGCTCATACTGCAGTAGTATTGATCGAACCCCCGGCGCTGCACGCGGCCTCCTCCCTACCCGTGCCCAAGTACTCATTCTAACTCTAACCCTAGCCTACCTTTTCTTTTCTCTCTTCGATGAAAAGCCCCTTCGCCAATTTTCAATCAAATATTTCCTTTAAAAAGACCCAAGTTCTTTAATTACTCTATTTAATGAATTAAGAGAAAAGAGATAGATGATGGCATTTGGTTAACTAAATTATTCTAGTTTATGGAAATTGAGCAAAATTGGATTTCTCATGAAAATACGCAATAATTATTGAGGTTTATCCAATAATCATTATCTGACATAGGTACGTGATTTGCGAAATAAATAAATTTATTAATAAACCGGTTAGAGACATGTGGGTGGCTAGGTCCAAACAATGTAAGCATATTAACAAATAATGATGATAGATGATTGTTGCTGGTTTCAGAGGATCATTTAACGGGAGAAGTAAAACAGCAAAAAAATTTTCAGGAATCGCCTTATACCATATATTTTGCAAATATTTTGGCCGGCCTAACGACTGGCCGATCCTTCGTCTCGTGTCTTAAACTTTTGCATGAAGAGAGGAGGGGAAGACGAGCATTCAAGTTTAAGACACCAGAAGAAAGAGCGCCAAAGAACTATATACTGCACTGAAGATGGCCAGGCGTTAGGTCGGCCGAAATATTAGCAAAATTCCTGAATAATTTTTTGCTGTTTTATTTCTCCCATTTAAATCATTAATAAATAATGTTCTCACATTTCCATCGAAATCAGTGCTCGAGAATTAAATAAAATATCAGACTTTACTGGTATATCTTTATTAAATGTAGTCTTAAGAGGAAGGGGACTCTTGTAAATATTGACAATATTAGGGTAGAAGTATGTTTATTGGCAATGAGGAATTTAACGTTTTAGGGCCGGGTGCTTCATGTATGGGTAGTTAGTTGACCTATAGTTAGTGTGTAATGAAACTCTTCTTCCAGGGAACAGATCCTCTCAGGATTAAAGGTTTTATGAAGCTAGCAATTTAATAAAGAAGACACATTAACTTATAAAAATTATTAAAAATAAAAATTGAAATTAATTTAAATAAATATTAATAAATTAAAATAATTGATTTAAAAAAAATAATTTTTTAAACAAAAATTAAAAAATTAAAATTCTTTGCTTAAGTTAGTTTCTCTCCCCAAAGGGGGTGGCCAACCCCCCAACAAAATTTTAACCTTGAAAATAAAAAAAAAAAAAAAAATCATCTTCAATACCTTGCCAAATATCCTAGAAATATAATCCTGACATAAAATGAATAATAACAAAAAAAGGGAGAGTTTGAAGATTGCTTCTGCCATTTTTATTCGTGAAGTTAGGATGCTGGCAGCTCCTGACATAAGTGCGAACATTCGTCAGTTGACATGACTTCTGGTTCAAGAGTGACCATCACTCAGCCAAGAACCTCTCTAAGCTCGAGGCAAATAAAACACATGCCCTGATGTTGGCCGAAACGTCGAATTAACATCACTTTTATTGACAGACAGACTCAATTGATCGTATGAACGAATGCAAACCTAATCTAACCTTTATTTCAAAATTTACTTTCTATAATCAAAGCTAATAAAAATTTTTTTAGCTCCCGGACAATATATTTTCTTGGGATTATATTCCCCTAACATAGAGCGAGTGGAGTTGTCTTGGAATTGATTGAGTCGAAAGAATGTACTGTATATTTTTATAAATTATACATTCATGTAACTAAATACATATCACTTGTAGGGGGATTCTATTTTATTTGACATCTCCATCCAACTACTAATACCCTAATACGCTTCAAACAATTTATATTGGTTACCGATTAATGTTGAGAATAATTCCGACCAACGGACGTTTAATTAGCCTCTCATTTCTATTATTCTCAAAAGAGAAAAAGAGGTCTTAAAGCTTAAAAAATTTATATGGTTAAATATTAAAAGTTTCAGCTGCGATCCTCTGCAGCAATAATGATTTATTTTTTTAAGCTTCTTTTGCGAATATTCAAAACTATGATATTCGCATCAATCATTAAGATTTATTCAGTATTGGCCTATAGAATATATTATAAAGAGAAGAGAGAAGAGCATTACATTCTTAAAATCCTCGTCCATACAAATCGAAAGAAATGAAGATGGGATGGATAATTTGTTATCTAAATGTACGCAGCGACAGAAAATATTTTTTTGCATATGTTTAAAATATTGCTTGGCAAAGTTGGTAGACGCGCCTGCCTTGGCCACCAAGGGTCGAGGGTTCGGATCCCAGGCAGTCCGATGATTTTATTTAAGCCATTTGGAGAACAAATGACTTAAATAGAAATGCCTGAACCCTAATATAAATATTTTCATAATAACGGTAATCGTTTAAAGTCTTATATGGCCTAAAATGCCGAAAAGACTGTGCGTGTATGTGTGAATTGAAGTGTGAATGGGAAAAAAATAAAAAAATAAGATTTCGAGGGCAAAATGAGAATATACATTTTAAAGAGCATCTAAAAAATAATTGATTTAAGAATTATAATCAACCGCCGACCCCGCACCGCGGGAATAATAAGGACGAGGACAGAAGAAGAAGAAGAATTTTAATCAAAATCGTTTGAGCGAATTTTGAGAAAATAAAAAAAAAAAAAAACCTGAAAAAGTACATCAGTACTTTTGGCCAATGTTGTTTAAAAGCTTATTTTCACGCCTCAGGGGGGTGTCTAACTGAAATATAAAATATAACATATATATATATATAGAGGTAAGAGAAAGTAATAGGAGGGAGCCTTGATGTTTGCTTGAATAAAAGACAGCCTAGAAACGTCAAAATAAAAATCGAACATCAGAATACAAGAAGAGTAAAAATAAAGGGTCGGACTAAGCCGAGCGCCCAACTTTGCCCACCCACTATTCAAGAAAAAATATTTGTCCCTCCCCCTAGAGCCCCCCCCCCTAATAGTCCGATGTTTACCAAAAGCTTTTCAGATCTTGGCCTCTACCCCTAGTTTATGGGTGCAAAATTTCAAAACAATTGAACAAAGAGTTTTTGAGTTTTCGTTGACCTCAAAACGCATTTTAGCAGCTTCAGAAAAATTTCGATTTTTTTTACGATTACATTAACTTTACCTGTATAATCTATGGTTAGGTAGGCTAAGTTAAAAATCACATTATTTTCTCATAACTTTTCCTTCTGAAATCGAAAGTTGTGTGATGTGCTGTTAGAATTTTAGATATTTAATAGTATTAATTTCCGACACTAAACCAGAAGCAGAGGAGGTAAAATTTATAATCATAGGAAAATATTTGTATTTTGTTACAATGGAAATTGGAGTTCAAACAATTTTGGATGGAAATGAGAAAAAGCATCTTAAATCAAGAATTTTTTGTTAGTAGAAGATAAAAAAAAATCTTTTATTAAAATTAACTAGTTCATAATGCTATTTTAAGAGAATACGAATAATAAATGAGGTTAAAAATAAATTTGGTTTATCAATAAATACCGCTAGTCTTGGAGTCTCCCTGTCCTATATTCTTTGAGAATATTAATTAGATCTTTGCGAATAAACCTACATTTTATTCTTGATGAATTAACTTATTTTTGTCCTCGGGCTTGGTGTAGTTGGTAGCGTGCCTGTCTTCTATACCGGGTTCAGACCCCAGGCAGTCTGATGATTTTATTTAAGCCATTTGGATACCAAAAAAGTGCGAGTGTTTAAAAAAAAAGCTTTCCTTTTGCCAAAATTAAATAAAAAAGTACTTCATTAAAGTACTAGTACTTTTTGGCCAATTTGAATTAAAAGCTTAGTTTCGCCTTTCAGGAGGGTAGCTAACTTAAATATAAAATTTCATCCTCGTGCCTCATTCCCTTTATGTTTTATTTTGAACACAGACAGACCACTTTGCGGTAATCCCCTTTTTGGACTCGGGGACCTCAAATCGTCAAAATCACATTACTCTTACCTTTAATCGAAAGTTGTGTTTTGTGCTTGTCACACCAGATTTTTTTATTTATTTCCATTTTTTTTTCTTTTTATCTTAATGAAATTTTAAATAAAGTGTTAATTAAGCTTCTAAAATCGATGTTGCTCTTGATAATAATAATCCGGCTAATGTTATAACAAATATCCGTTTACTTAAATGAAATTTGCTCGTTCAAATGTTTACCTTGTCTCTGGCTTCGGCAGCTATTGTCTTAGATTAGAGGATTCCCTTGGGGTAGTCACTGGATCCAGTAATAATACTCAGTGGGCCTGTTCTTGTATGGAGGCTATTATGCTATTGTACTTGATCCAATTTCATATTAATATTAGAGAAAGATTAGATCTGCTCGAACGCTCCAAAAAAAGGACAATGCAATTTTTTATTTTCTCTTACCTCTATATTGGTTAATATATAGGGAGAGAAAATATTGGATTCATGTCAAAAATTCGAAGTCGGGATTTTGACGGATATACACGTTTTGAGGTCCCTGAATCCAAAAAAGTGGTTTTCGCGATATGGTCAGTCTGTGTGTTTGTGTGTCTGTGAACAAAATATCTCAAGAACGAAAAGCGCTAGGACGTTGAAATTTAATATTTAAGTTTGACACCCCCCTAGGGCGTGAAAATAAGCTTTTGAACAAAATCGGCCAAAGAGTACTAGTACTTTACTGATGCACTTTTTCAGTTTTTTGTTTTTTTTTTTTCGATTTTCTCAAAATTCGCTCCAACGCTTTTGTTTAAAATTCATAAATCAATTATTCTTTAGATGCTCTTTGAAATATAAATTATCATTTTGCCATTGAAATATTCTGAAGACAACTTTACTCTTGTACTTCATAGGAAAGATAGGAGAAATGGTTGCCATGGTAACAAAATATAAATATTTTCCCAGACTTATAAATTTTACATCTTTGAATTCAATTGCACCCTACTGTCAGAAACTAAATAACTGTATGTCGACACGAAAAATCCTGAGTGACAAGCACAGAACACAACTTTCGATTGCCGAAGGTAAGAGAAAGTTGTGTGTTTGTGCGACTAGTCACACCAGATTTTTTCTCTTTATTCAAGTGTTTTTTTTTCTTTGACAGCGGAGTCATGATCTAAGGGTCAGTGATTTGCATCGCACGCTGAACATTTAAATTATATTAAAAGTAAACTAATTTAAATTATGGTCCTAAATGTTCAAAATCTTATTTGTCGTTTAGATCGGGTGCGGTATGAGGAAAGCCGTCACTACAAATAAATTTGAGCTTCAAATATGTGAACGTTTTTAGGATTTATTAATCAATAAGCAGGATTAATTTTGTTTGATTAAAGAATCTCAATAATTAAATATTTATTAATTCATATACCCGAAAAGGAAAAGGCGTGCCGCCGGAAGTTGAACCACGGATCTTTTGCTTTCCAAGAGAATCAATATACCCGAATGCCGTGCTGTGGTCTAGTGGTAAGGGCACTCCGAGACAAATTGGAGGATCCGTGGTTCAACCCCGGCTGCACACCCTTATTTTTCGGGTTATGAATTAATAAATATTTAATTTTATAAATCCCTCTCGTAAATTATATACGTGATGTATATAGCCTAACATCTTAAATATTTTATATGTAATTTCTTATTTATTACTTAGCTAATGAATATGTGAGTGAACTACAGTCGGCAAAAAGAGACAGACGGATTATCAGAAAAATAAAATTCTACAATTTATTTTGACCGACAAATCGTCCCCTTCCTCTGGCAAAAGATTGTTTTAGCATGTTATTGTGTTAGGCATTGAATATTTACAAAATATAAATGATATATCCGATGTTTCGGTGGGAAGAACTCTTGCTTTTCCCAAGAACGTCGGACAAAATATTTATTGTCCTGTCTATATTCCACTTTCTCTATAGAGGCTATTACGTTTTTATTACTAGAAGAGGGGGAGGGGCAACTCATATTTGTAGATTTTTTTCAAATTCGAAACAGCTATTTTTTCGGATACTAATACACCTACCGGAGCAATTAAAAAAAAAAAACAGACAACCAAAATTCCATAAATTACCAATTTTTAAGACACCGTAGGTCAGGGGCGTATATAGAAATTTTTTCGGGAGGGGGGCCGAACTGAAAATTTTTCTGCGGAAAATTTTTTTTTTAAGAAACTAAATTTTTTCACACAAAATTTTTTGCAGAACATTTTTCCTTTGCGGAACCAAAGTTTTCCATCCTGCGGAAAAATTTGTTGCGCTGATGTCTGTATATCCCTTATATGTATATTTGTTTGGGAAATTTCGGGGGGGGGGCCCGGCCCCTCGGCCCTCCCCTTATATACGCCCCTGCCGTAGGTAAAAGATATATATATTTATATTTTTTTTTCAAACAAAACTGCATAAAAATGTTTTTATAAGATGATTTATCTTCAAAGGGATTTTGGTTACCAAATGATCAAAGAGAATAGGGTAGTGTGAAGGAAATAAAATAAAAATGAAGACAGAAAAGAAGAAAAGAAGTGAATATTCTCTATAAATAAAAATCGAGAGAAAATTCAAATTTTGTCACAGAAAAATATGAGCTATAAAACAAAAAAAAAAACAAAAAAAAAAAAACTTCCACTTGTAACAATAAATTAGATGATATCAATGGATGTCATCTAACATTTGTTTTTATCTTAAATTAAAATTTATAATGAAAAATGACTTTTTTTTATTTATATATTACTTTAAACTAATATGTAATTAAATTATAAAATTTATAGGAGTCCACCTGTTGAAGTTTAGGTTTTACTTATAAAAAAATGAGGCTAAGGTAAAAGGATGTTGACTTTATTAGAAAGAATAACTCAATTAGAAGCCAAGAGATGAGCAGAAATAAAAATATTTCCGAAAAATTCCAATATCAACTTTTTTAATAATAGAGTAGAACTTTACTAGTTCACGTAAAAGTTTTTCCCGCTTGACAATGTCAAAACGAAAATCATAAAAAAAATCAAGATCTGATTTGTTCTTTGACTAGAATTTCTAACAGAACATTGTTACCTTTACGTGTGCCAGAAGTGACACAAGTTCTGTGCTTTTGAGTCACAGAGTACATACATCAAATAGTATGGGTAAGGAAAATCATTAAATTTTTTTTTGCACTTTTAATTTTTTTTTATTTTTTTATTTTATTTTAGGTCTTTTTGGCATCGGAAGCCATTTAGACACCTTCTTTATTAAGAGTGACAACAATTCAAAGTTGAATTTATAAAATTTTTTGAAAAAAAAAAGGTAAAATGATATGAATTTTGTATAAGAAATTTTATTCTGGGGGGTAGGGGTAGTTATGTTGTACCCACTAGCAGTCCCAGGGGGGGCCCAGAGGGGCCCGGGCCCCCCCCCCCCATTGGACAACAAAAATTCAAAAGTTTTATTTAATATTTTAAAACTAAACAAAAAAATTATAAATTTTTCACGTCTCAGGATAGCTAAAAACGCCAATTTCAATGCCTAATTTTCAAAAAATTTTCCATACCCCCTAGAGTGTTAGCCTTGGATTCCAAGGGTCGCGGGTTCGGATCCCAGACAGTTTTTAATGAATATTATGATATTATTTGGCTTTAATTTGACTACAAAAAATTAGGATGTCTCCTAAATGGCGACATACGACTGCAAAGGTAAAATTTATAATGTCACCTTTATGACGAGCTAAAAAAAAATTTGAGGGACCTTTAAAAATTAATATTTTAAGTTGAAAAATTAAAATTAAAAAAAGAAAAAAAAAATCGATTTTTGACGAATTTGGAATTTTTTTTTAATTTTTTAAAATTTGATTCCCTACATCATAAATTTTAGGCCATTGGTTACCAATCCAGGTGAAATAAATGTATAGAATAGGTCTAAATAGCCTCGCTGTCGAAAAAGAGCTTAAATGAATAACAAAAAAAAAAAAATCTGGGCCCCCCCCCTTGACAAAATCCTGGGACCGCCACTGGTTGTACCATAATATTTGTAGGGGGTTTGTTTGTATGTGACTAACTGTGACATGGGGAGGGGGGGACTAGAAAATCGTCAAAAAAAGACGTTGTATGTGGACGAGCCTTAACAGGGATGAAGAGGAATGTAGGGAGTCTCTATTATATCAAACTCCTTTGTTGCAAAACGTTTCGGCCAATTTTATTATGCCATCTTCAGATACATAAGAGCTTTTTTTAGCAAATAGAGTTGTTAATGGGTGAGGGGGGGGGGATCCAGTATTATACAATAGCCCATGTATAAAAATAAAATGCAAATAAATATATATGATGCGACTTTTTGTGAAGAGAATTTCGAAATTTTGTGCACTATCAGCTGCGACATAAATTTACTATTATTTTTTAAATAACATTTATAATACTAACTAGAGGTGAGCAAGCGAAAGGAGTATCGATTCAAAGAATCGACTCCTCTAAAAAGTCCGTTCTCTTAATTGATTTAGCCGAGATTTGTAAATTTCCAGATATTAATATTCAATATATTGCAGGTTAACATTGCACGAAAGAAAACAACTTGAACACATTAAAAAATTTTTTTTTGACATGATCGCAATACTTTCCCTCTATATATTTCATATATATAAGAGAAACCGTAGATTCTTGTTGAAACATTATAATATAATATTGTTAGTACATGTATCAATATAACAAAAAATATTGATGAGATATTTTCATTGGAATCAGCATTTTATCGATTTCGCAATTACAATACTTCCTTTACTTTAAGAGGTATTAAATCTTGTTTATATAAATAAACGAGTTTTAATATTTTATTAAAAAATTTTTATTTTTTTTTTTTTTGGGTTTAGATGAAAAAAAAAAAAATTAATAAAAAAAAAAAAATTTTAATATTTTAATCCCGAGCGTTATAAAATGAGTGGTGGTGGCCTAGGAGAAAGTGCGTGTCGCCTCTCGTGACGAAATCCCTCCTCCGCTTTCTTTCGGCTGAAATCATCCCCTCCACTTCAGCACAACATAATTCACGCGATCTCTACTTATTATTCACATAAACCGACCGCGCCTATTTAATCCACTTTGCCGGTTCTCATTTTTTTCTTCCTTTTTTTTTCATGACCTTTTTCAGTGAAAAATGTCGCCTGATGAATATTAATTTAATTCTTTTTTTAATAAATTGTTAATCTTCTTATTTATTTATTTATTTTTCTATGGATTGGACGTAGACATTTTTGTTTGTTCTAAGGATGATCCTCAAAGCGATTAAAATTCCCAATTAAATGCTCTTTTTTTTTCTTCCTATAAATTAAAAGGGTTTTCTTTGAATTGCTCTTTAAGAATGATATTAAATCTCTTTTTTTTTCAACGCTTCATAGACAATGCACAATTTGTGAGAATTTTCACCAAAAGAATAAGAGCTAAGAGAGTTAACAGTTAAAAGCTGCTATGAAGAAACGGCGTTAAGAAATAATCCGCCTCAAAAGGGAATCCTTAAATTAAACAAAGACCAGAAGATCTGAATCTAAAAGAGTACTTAATTTAGAAAATAAACGACATACGAACTCCAAATTTTTTTTTTATTATCTAGTCCTTATATAAAAGAAGACGAATTCAAATAAAAAAAAATCTGGTGTGACACAGCACACAACTTTATTTTACCTACGGTAATCTAAAGTTGTGTTCTGTGCTTGTCACACCAGATTTTTCGTGTCGACATATTTAGTTTCTGACAGTACGGTACATTCGAATTTCAAGATGTAAAATTTATGAGTATGGGAAAATATTTATATTTTGTTACCATGGCAACCATAGGATAATTTCCTATCTTTTCTATGAAGAACAAGAATAAAGTGGTCTTCAGAAGATTTCAATGGCAAAATAAGAATATACATTTGAAAGAGAATCTAAAAAATAATTGATTTTTGAATTTAAAAAAAAATCGTTGAAGAAAATCGAAAAAAAACTGAAAAAGTGCATCGGTAAAGTACTTGTACTCTTTGGCCGATTTTGTTCAAAAGCTTTGTGTCACGTCCCATGGGGGTGCCTAACTTAAATATAAAATTTCAACCTGCTTGCTCTTTTCGTTCTTGAGATATTTTGTTCACAGACAGACAGAGCATGTCGCAAAAACCACTTTTTTGGATTCAGGGGACCTCAAAAAAAAGATAAAAAATAAAAAACAAATTTTTTTCAATGGCACTTTCACTCCCCCTCCCCTTTCAACAGCTTATATTCACCCTTTACCCTTAGTGAAATACAAGATATTTAATTTCATATTCAAAAGAATCGTTTTTCGAAGTCAAGTTATTTGTTTCTATCATTTTTTCTTTTCAACGATAAAATGCATAATAATTACCTTTAATAAGACACTCAAGAGGGTGTGCTGGATGACGGTGAGGTCGGGGTGGGTTACACTATATTAATTATTCACTTTGATTCACTTTAAACACAAAAAAGATAGCAGCGCCTGCCGCGAGGCAACGCGCTCGACTGAACGAGAAGAAACTCGACTCTCTCTCTCGGTATAGGAATAAATAGATGGACATAGCAATTCCCTTTTTATTAAAAGTAAAAAAAATACCTTTTGCTCTAATCTAACTATATTTAGAGATGGAAAAAAAATGTCAACAAGTGATTTAGAATATTCCAGGGCCTTTCTTAAATAATCAACCCTTCATCACCCCTAATCAAAATAATAATCAACGTTATTTTTTGAATGTTTTCTATTTATTTGGCTTCGATTTAGCTAAAATAAATTTAAAAAACATTTTTTAAAAATTCTCACTTTCTCATTTCCAATTCAAACATCTAAAACGCCAAGCGTCTTAAGGCCTTTAATTGAGAAACTATTCCTTTAAGACCCTTAAGAGCTTACGAGGCCACAATCTAACCTTACCTAAAAGGGAAGGGAATTTGGGTTATGAGGGTAACAAGAGAGTTAATTCAGGAAAACAGTTCCAGAGTTGAGAATAAATCAAGCCGCTTATTGAAACATACAAGATCTAAGGCTTAATTTCTTAAACGGGTCAATTAAAAAGGCCTGAATGATAGACATATATGGTAAAATGGTAAACTAATACAACAGACTACTCTACATGATTTAATAAAATCTAATTCAATAAATATTTTTAGCTCTCACTGTAAGTAGTACTAAGGGGGAGAGAGCTTATGCAGAGACTCCGGTGTCTGTCTGTCTGTCCGTCTGTACGCATAAAAAGTACGACCTGAACTAAAGGTCGTAGGAAAATAATAATTACATATAAGTGTTCAGCATAAAAAATTGGTTCAGGGAAAAATGCGTTTGGTCCCTAGACCTTTCAATTTTTGAGTTATTAATTCTTAAAGTTACGATTTCTCCCAGAAGAAATGTATAGGGGCCATTCCACGCCAACTCGACCACTTTTGAACCCGACCATTTTTGATTTGGCTGAAACTTTCTCATCTTTTTGTACCCTATTGAAAACGTGTTTGAGAATTTTTTCAGATTTTTCGACCCAGCCAAAAAAAGTTATAGCATTTTCAAAAAACATCGATTTTTTTTTTAAATAACCGTAAAACTGTCAAAAATTAACTTATCGGGACGTTTTTTTTTTTTTTTTGAAATTTTTGTCTTTAAATGTACTTTTCAGAAAAAAATATGACAAAATTTTACAGATTCATCTTGAACGTTTTTTTTTGACATTTTCGGGAAAAACGAAAATTTCGGGATGAATGACACTTTTTTTTTTTAATTTTTTTTTTTTATAAAAAACTTTGATTTTTTCTACAAATGCTCTGAAAATTTCAGAGTGGGATTATTTCGCGTTCTATTTTTTTTTTTTATTTTTGAAAAAAAATTTTTTTTTTCTCCGCTTATTTATCATGATGGTGCTCTTAAATTCTTCCAGGACTGTCCGAGATTCTAGAAAATTGAAGAAAAATAATAATAATAATAGTTAGGGGTGATGAAAATCGAGAAAATTCCATTTATCCTGAAAAAATTAGAAATTAGTTGTGTATTCAACTAATGAAGTATTTGAAGCGTCAAGTAAAAGCTTAGAAACATGGGCGTAACTAGGGGGTGCCAGGGGGGCCTGGCCCTCCCCAGAAAGCTCCTTGCCCCAAGAAAAATTGAGAAAATATGGGGCTTTCCAGACCCACCGGAAGATGGCTGGTCCCATGGCCCCCCTTTAATTTTTCTTGGGGCAAGGAGCTTCTGGGGAGGGCCAGGCCCCCCCCGGCACCCCCTAGTTACGCCCATGTTTCTAAGCTTTTACTTGACGCTTCAAATACTTCAGTAGTTGAATACACAACTAATTTCTAATTTTTTCAGGATAAATGAAATTTTCTCGATTTTCATCACCCCTAACTATTATTATTATTATTTTTCTTCAATTTTCTAGAATCTCGGACAGTCCTGGAAGAATTTAAGAGCACCATCATGATAAATAAGCGGAGAAAAAAAAAAATTTTTTTTCAAAAATAAAAAAAAAATAGAACGCGAAATAATCCCACTCTGAAATTTTCAGAGCATTTGTAGAAAAAATCAAAGTTTTTTATAAAAAAAAAAATTAAAAAAAAAGTGTCATTCATCCCGAAATTTTCGTTTTTTCCCGAAAATGTCAAAAAAAAACGTTCAAGATGAATCTGTAAAATTTTGTCATATTTTTTTCTGAAAAGTACATTTAAAGACAAAAATTTCAAAAAAAAAAAACGTCCCGATAAGTTAATTTTTGACAGTTTTACGGTTATTTAAAAAAAAAAATCGATGTTTTTTGAAAATGCTATAACTTTTTTTTGGCTGGGTCGAAAAATCTGAAAAAATTCTCAAACACGTTTTCAATAGGGTACAAAAAGATGACAAAGTTTCAGCCAAATCAAAAATGGTCGGGTTCAAAAGTGGTCGAGTTGGCGTGGAATGCCCCATAGAGAAATATTTATGTATTCTTTGCATTTGTATATTCTATGAATGAGCAAAAAGTGTGAGTGTTAAAAAATAAATAAATAACCATTATTAAAATGTTTAATGTCAAGAAAATCCACAGTGAGAACGCCCCTTTGAATTTACTAATATAAATTCTTTTCTACTTTTTAAATATTAAAAAAAAGTCTGGTGTAACCGGTCGCTCAGCACGCAACTTTCTCTTACCTTCGGTAATTGATAGTTGTGTACTAAGCCGGCATTTTTTCGATTTACAGAAGTTTACAGCTAAAGAGATCGGATTATCGAAAAATTTCATTTATCGAGGTTCGAATTATCTAGAGTCGACTATATTTTTTTAAATGTTCAGTAATTGAAATACGGACGGACTGTAAATGGCGAAAAAAAAACATGAAAAAAAAAATATTCTTATTAATTTATTTGCCTGGGAAATGCATTAAATTAAATGCTTCAATTTTAATTAAAATCATTCTCTGGTTGTAACATCGATGAGAAAGGCACTCCATACCCCCACCATTGATTTCTGGCCATTTCCCGACATCTAATCCTCCCTATCGCCATCCTAATTAATGTAATTAATCGAATTTATAAACTTGGCCTTAATTCAACTTGATTGCAGTTGTTATTAAGTTTATTCCGGCTATACCCTGCTACCATTAGCAGTTTGTATTGCATTTGTCGGTTTGTTGGTATGTTGTAAGGGCTGCCGGTACTACCTGGCGACGATTCCGACTCCGCCTTCGTCTCCGCCCTTCACCTGTCTCTCTGATTGACTTCCCCTTTAACAACTCCGTCATCTTACTTACACCCTCCTTTTGATTTGCTTCTTTCTCTATCTTCATTCAGACAAGTTTCATTTCCCTTAAGAGAATTGTTTTAGAACAAGTTGAAATCTAGTCAAACTTTTACTGAAAACAATAGGAAATTTTAAGAAATTTATGTCATTTATTCTTAAAAAAATTTCTTCTTTCAACCGCCTCCCCCTTCCGAAATAGCAAGAAATTGAAAAAATTTATATAGAAAGAAACATGATTTTCTTCTTCTATCCTTGCCTTATTCCCGCGATGCGGGGTCGGTGGACCTCCCTTTTTCTCTCCAACCCTATTATGCGTTTTTGCGACCGGAAGAAATAGGACAGGCCGGCCCGTCGCACGGTCTGACGCCTGTTGAAAAGAGGAAGGAAGAGACAGACATGCAAAGAACTGAAGGACTGCTTTTCCTAGCTTGGGTAGCTCGTGGTTAAAATTTTAAAAAGAGTTTGAAATTAAAAAAATATCTTATATTCTTCAAAAGTTATTAATTTGGGAGGTGGGTCACCTCTAGGATCATCGGAACCACATGCGAAAAAGTTTTGATTACGGCCCTGAGTTATAATATAAGGGTTCAGTTTGCCAATTCTAAATTTTATAGTTTTCATAATGAAATTTTCATAAAAAAAGATGAACCAATTTTTTCTCAACCAAATAGAATAAGAAGGAAACTATTCAACGAAAATGAAGATTTGTTTTATTTTACAATGGATCCTCAAAACAAATATTTCCATCAAAAAACTCGGCATCATTTTTTTAACCAGAAGTCATGCTATCCGACGAATGTTCGCAACTACAATTTGTCAGGAGTTGCCAAGAGCCCCTCCAAGTTCGAGGCAAACAATGCATATATCCTGATGAAGACCGGAAATATTGTGTTAATAAAGTGTAAAAGGAAATGAATAGGAAACATATGATCATGGAAAATGAAGAATATTTTTATTTGCTATCGGCTGCCTTGATCTCCACATTATTACATCCAGCAGGGGCGTATATATAAATTTTTTTCGGGGGGGGGGGGCCGAACTGAAAATTTTTCTGCGGAAAATTTTTTTTCACACGAAATTTTTTGCGGAACATTTTTTCCTTTGCGGAACCAAAGTTTTCCATCCTGCGGAAAAATTTGTTGCGCTAATGTCTGTATATCCCTATATATCATAGGCGTAGCCAGAAATTTTTGATGGGGGGGTTTAGGATTATTTCTCCCCCCCCCCCCCCGACTAATAGGGCAGTATAGGGCGTCTAATGAAATGTATGACTAGCCACTTACCCCACCTTCGCTCCCCCCCCCCTGGACCCCCCCTCGAGGTGGCTCGGGCCCGTCCTTTCTTAATTAAGTGCCGCAATTTTTCAATCAACTCGTATCAGGCAATAAATAATGCAAATCTCTTAATTTTATGTATATGGGCGTAAAATACCGGGGTGTCCCTCTATCTGTTTCTCTTAACCAGACTCCTATCTCACACCTATCACACCTCTTTAAGAAAAAAAATAAAAAATTTATTTATATAATAATTTTTATTATTTTTCATTTGCGAGATTTAATCAATTTTAAGCGGCTTTAATTTTTTATAAAGCATAACAAAAATCAATTCTTTTCAATGGGAAAATTCTGAATTTTCTCGAATTTTTTGCGTTTTATTTAATTTTTTTTTTTTTTTTTTTAAGCTAGAGAAAATTATTATATTTTACTTTCTCTTACCCTATATATGAAATATATAGAGAAAAAAAAGTATTTTGTATTATAGAGCTTAAATATCTAGTCAAGGCTTGGGTCCAATGGGGGGGGGGGGTTTGAACCCACAAAACCCCCCCCGTGGCTACGCCTATGCTATATATGTATATGTGTTTGGGAAATTTCGGGGGAGGGGGGCCTGGGCCCCTTCGGCCCCCTTATATACGCCCCTGACATCCAGTCGCTAGTTCTTGCAAAATAAAGATTGTTTTAAAAAAATTATAACTGGAGGTTAAATTAAATTTTCTTCTTATATTTTTCTAAATTTTATAATTAATAACACAAGCCCTTTTACTCGCCAGCTTACTATTTATTGATTAAATTCCGTGCATGCACGATACTAGGAAAGGTGACATTTGTCCATTATATTTTAAAAGGAGTTAATTTATTTTGATATAAAAAGAAAAAGAGTTTGATATAAGTAGTGGGTGAGGAGGTTAAAATAAGAATTCAATTTTAATTGGTCATACGATACGTTTAAAACCATATCTTGGTAAATAATTTGAGGAAGTGACTTTCAAATAGAAACTTGACACTCGGGGCTCGCAACCTGATCTGTCGTCTTAAGGCCCATCCATCCATTCACTCTCTTGACACACCCAAATCAACAACGATGCCATCAAAAGTGTCGAGAGTAGAAAAGGAAATTGATTACGATTTAATTCTGTTATCTCGTTTACTCGTTAATGTCTTTATATAAACGAATCTCTCGAGATAATATCTCGCATCTCATTTTAATTTCAAACTGTGACTTAATGAATCCGTCAAAAAAAAAGGGGGAGCAAAAAGCAACCAATCACATCAAAAAATAATCAATTAAAAAAAAGCACACCCTGAAATCTAATTTAGTTGTTCAATTAAGAAAATAATTGCATATAATGACTCTTTTTTAATTAAAATTACCCCAAGGGATTAAGTAAGCGGGCTATTCACTTCACTTAATTGGGTTAAATATATTGGTTTCAAAAAAATAGAATAAATAAATGTTGGAATTAAATGTGATTAACATTTAAAGATTCGAGCCGTAGGCTCTCGTTGAAGCATTTTTTTAATTAAAATATACAAATAAAACACTCGGTTATTTGTTTCAAGTTATTTATTGATTACAAATGGAGGACTCGCTGGTGTAGCGGGCTAGGATGTCGGCTTCTACAAAGTTCAAATCCTGGGCCAGCGGGATTTTTCCATTAAATAAAAATATTTAATGTAAATAAATCCTCAAGCAAGCGCTGGATTGGAATATTGGATCTCACAATAGCCCAGGCAACTCCACGAGGAGAGGGAGTTGCTGTGACATTCCGTCCTGTGGAAGGGGCGTAAAGAAGGTTCCCTCTCAGTGATGCATTCTTCGAAAGGAGTAGGCTACACGCCGGTGCTGAGGGGGTTCCTCCTCAACTTGGACATCCTCCATGGCAGAGGTTGGATAAAAGGATCTGGGTAGAACCAGAAATAAGGATTAATTAATTAGCTAGAAACGAACAGGAGGAGTTAGAGATAGGAAATATAACTTCACGAGGTGCCGGTAGGTGGCTTCGGCCAGAGGCCGGTTGGGTTTGAGGTGTGTGTCTTCGTGCACGGAAGCACCTCGGGTGAATAAACGGGGATCCCGATAGAAATTTCAAATAAACTAATAATAATTGATTACAAATCAACACTCAGTTGGGAAATCACTTCTGAAGATGACATCTCAAGTGTCGAAGTAGTATTAATATTCAATAAATAACATGAAACAAATAACCGAGTATTTTATTTGTATCAACATATCATCAAAAATTCCTTTCCGGCTTTAAATAAATATCCAATCAATGATTTTTTCAAGTTTACCACAAGCAAAACACCTCCATTTAATCTGCTCTCTGAACTAAGCTAAGCTAGACCCTATATGACAGTTCGATTAATTTCTGGCGTTCACTTGAGAACGGACCTTTCCAACAGTCCCATGTTTTTGCTTCTTGCAATGTCATCTGTATGTGTCAGGATACCAACTTTTGTATGAAATATGAAATATTTATGAAGATTAATTCTTACGTCTTATGAGGGATGTTAAATGGAGTGGTATAAAGAATCAAAACTCTTTTTTCAGGATTCAAGACACGATGGCAGCAAATGTTTCGGTCATAAACTGACCATCATCAGGCATACAAATATAACTACGTCTCCTGCTATTTATTAATAACGGTCTGATTATGACAGAAATTTTTGCTGTCACCTTGTCTTGAAGTTTCATTCTTTATACTAATCTTAATAACCTAAAGGTTTGAAAAAGAACGCTACTTCTTCTTGGTGTTATCCAGTATTTTGGAGATGACAAATTTGGCCAATAAAGATAACGTCGCAAAGCCTGATGAGGTGAGAAAACTGTATGCTTGGGCTTCACCACAGTGAAAAGGAATAGATATAAAATTATTTTAAATTCACAAGAAGAGAGTATAAAATTTCAAATTTATATGATCTAGGAATAGATTCTCTACTGCACCACGAGAAAACTGTGTAATGTAGACCAGGAAAGAAGAAATAAAATAAAAGAATAGAATAATCTTTTAAAAAGGAAGTCCAAGGCTTGCGTTGTCTTCATTTTAAAGTAAACGGAAAAAGATGATGGCTTAATATTAAAATAATAAATTTTGTTTGAATAACGTAGACTACACTCATCTACCGTAGAATGGCATTCATATTTTAACAGCAGTAATTTTATTCAAACATTAATTAAGACATTTTAAACTGAGAATTGAAAATAAAATAATAAAACCAAACTCGTGCAAAACGATTCAACAACCTCTCAAGAAGTTCATTAATTTTATTAATGAAAGGTGATTTTAATTTATTTTTTTTAACTTTACAAGTAAAGAGGAAGAAAAAATGTTAAATAGTTCGTTAATATTTTTTTTAATATTGATTAGAAAAGTTTTTACTTTTTTTTTTGAAGAAAATAGAATTAATTAGAAGTTAATAATAAACTTTCATATAAGAAATTTACATATTGGCAGTGAAATAATAAAGAAAAAGAAAAAGTGTAAGTATAAGAAAAACTGAAGGGAAGCAGCAGGCGATAACTCGGTTAAACAAATTACTTGGGATAAATTTTGTTAATGCGTAGCTAACCCTTATGCTTTGGAGCTTAGATATATAAGTAGAGATCCTGCTTCAAGTTGAAAGGGTCAATATTTCATTCTCTTAAATAAGGCTTTAGTGGCTAATTTGAATAAATATGGACGGGAGAAGGCTTCGGAACTGTGCGATAATTTCACAACTTTGAAGGTAAGAGGCACGTCACACCAGATTTTTTTGTCAACATCTTTTGTATAATATCAATACTGAAGAAATAAATTGTGGTACCTTGAAATAAATAGAGTCAGGGTACTTCATTGCCGAAAAAAACCTTAATGAAATAAAAAAAAATTGTGGTACACCACCAGTTTTTTTCCATTCCAAATTAAGGCAGAAAAAATATAGTATCACAAAAGAAACAGTGCAAGAATTTTACAGCCATTGTACAGTACAACCGGAGGTTTACTTTGCTTAAAAGTTACAGAAGGAGATGGTCATGGGCGTAACTAGGGGGTACCAGGCCCCCCCCCCCCCAGAAAGCTCCTTGTCCCAAGAAAAATTGAGAAAATATGGGGCTTTCCAGGCCCACCGGAGGATAGCTGGGCCCCTGGGCCCTCCCCCAGCCAAATTCTCTAGTTACGCCCATGGAGATGGAGGTTAATGAAATAAAATAAAATTTATTTGTCTGGATTTATTTGTTACAAGACGACCAACTGCAGTAAATTGATTTCGGTTTAAACAGCATATAGGGGTCTATATAATAATTAATAATCAAAAGATTCGTTTTCTTACATAATAAATTTAATAAGAAAATTTTTTTATTTATTTGTCTTGCACTCAACTGGGAGAATAGAAGTTTATGTTTGTTTGAAAAAAATCAAAATAGCAATTCCCATTCAATAAAAGATAAAAAATATACTTTTTACTATAATCTAAAATTATTTAAAGTCGGAAGAGAATACACTAATTACACTGTCGACAAAAATGAACTTTTTTCTTTCACAAGAATGAAGATATGAAATTCTAGAAGTATTTTCATGCTGAATTCAAATATCAATTCAGTTTTCCCCATCGGCACAGTTTTAGAGATATAGAGCAAAATAGATTTTAGTCGAAAAGGGCTCTAAAACGGCTTTTATTTAAAATGTTCAAATTATTTAACGCACCCCGTCAAATTATGCAGATAGTTAGAATACATATAAATTTTAAGTTTCATCCCAATCGGAGGTCATTTAGACGTGCGCAAACGACTTAAAGTTTAGAAAAATCGAAATTTCAAGATTTTTTTTCCTTTGGTCACCCCTAATAAAATTTTAGAGATCCCTGAATGAAAAAAACATATATGTACGATATTCTATAGTTCTTTGGCTTTCTAAAAAGCATTCATTTGTAAAAATCTGTTAATTATTAACGAAATTATGAACAAAAAACGCCAGCAAAGAAAAAACCTAAGTACATTCACTGGACAAAAAAAAAATGGACCTCTTGTTCTTTTAGAAGTATAAAGAAAGATATGAGATTCAAAAAATATTTTTTTTAATAATATATAATAAAGTTAGGGCCCGTGACCCAATGCTCAGAGAGGATACATTAGCTTCTCGTGGATAGGGTTCGCTTTTTAATTCAATTGAAGTCCATTTTTTCGACCAGTGAGTATACTTGTGTTTTTCTTTGCTCACGTTTTTATTAATAATTTCGTTAATAATTAACAGATTTTTACAAATGAATGCTTTTTAGAAAGCCAAAGAACTATAGAATATCGTCCATATATGTTTTTTCATTCAGGGATCTCTAAAATTTTATTAGGGGTGACCAAAGCAAAAAATCTTGAAAATTTCGATTTTTCTAAACTTTAAGCCGTTTGCGGCACGTCTAAATGACCTCCGATTGGGATGAAACTTAAAATTTATATGTATTCTAACTATCTGCATAATTTGACGGGGTGCGGCGTTAAAAATAATTTGAACATTTTAAATAAAAGGTTTTAGAGCCCATTTTCGACTAAAATCTATTTTGTATATATCTCTAAAACTGTGCCTGATGGAAAAATTCTAACTACATATCTGAATTCAGAATGAAAAAATGCACTAGGTTCACTAATCAGATTTCTTGTGAAAAAAACCTTGTCGACTAGTGTTATTATCGGATTATTGATAGCATTTCTAGTTCTTTCTTATACTTTAGACCAGTGGTTCCCAACCTAGGAGCGATCGCCCCCAAGTGGGCGATTTAGTTTTTCAGGGGGGCAATAAATAAGCGGGGGGCGATTGGGGGGCGATGAGGTAATCATAGGGGGAAAAATTATTAGTAGTAGTTGGTTACTTTTTTGTTTAAAAATTTTAAATCATGTCTTGTACGAAAATGCAGATGCAGATCACAGAATCTATGAATTTGATTCAATTTTAACAATGTAGATTTGTGCATGTACTCCATATATATTTCTGTAAATGCATAAATTGATACTAAAGTTAAGAATGAACGGACAAAACTGATTTGGTTCTTTTAAAATTGAACTGTTTAAAATAATACAACAACATTATTATTTACACTTTCCTTTAGATTAAATTTAGACATATAATGAAAATGATAAGGGGGCGATAGGTGTTAGAAAACCTCCAGAATGGGGCGATGGGCCAAAAAAGGTTGGGAACCACTGCTTTAGAACTATATTTCAAATTAAATAAATTAGAAAATTTGAATTTTAAGTGGTGAAAATGTTCCATCCAATATAGAAATTAAATGTTGCAGTAGAGAACCGCCCTTCATGAACTTTTCTCTGTATGAGTCCCTTCAATCATGTTAATAATAAAACTACTAATAAATAAAACTAGACAAACCTTCCCTTTAAGACTTGTGTGTTAAGTGTAAAGTTATTTTAAGATGAAAATGAAAACCTTTTAAATATTTACCCCCGAAACAAATTATTCAAGACAAATAATGTATAATTGTTTAGAAAATATCATTAAAAAGTTTTTCGTTTCAAATACTAATTATATTTAAAAGGATTTGTAATTTTCTAAAGTAGATTCTAAAAATAAAGGCAGTTATAACAAATTAATATTTAATTTGGTATTTTCAGCAATTGAGTCGGAGTTTTCGTTAAAGACCTGTTTACTAATTATCTCTATAAAACAATTTGGTTTATTTACACTAACCATTGCCAGAACATCCTCGATTTAAAAAATCTGGTTTGATAGACCTTACAGCGCATACTTTCTCGCATCCTCGGGATGTGATATGCTGTAGCATTTAAAATGCAATACCCTTGGAAAAGGACTTTAAAATAAGAATTACATTGAAGTATGTCTCCGAACACAAAATATCTCGGGCGAAATGATATTTTGATTAGAGTTTTGGTATTTATTCGTTTATCTTCTTGTTTCGGAGGGTCCAATTGTTTTTTTATTTGTTTGGGGCTTTTGACATCTAGAACACCTCACGTGGCGAGGCGCGTGCGCGGAACTTGGCGTCGTCGTTGTCGTTGTCGTGGTCGTTGGTGGTGGTGGTGGTGGTGGCGACGACGGCGCCGCGGCGCCGGGCGCCAGTGCGAGTCGGCGTCTCCGTCGAACGCAGAGCTCAGCCGACTAAATCCAACATAGGTAGAGGGCCGTAATAGGCGAGAGTTAAGTGGGGGGGGTTGTCGGTGACGGGTGTCGTCGGCGGAGTATGTGAGCCCCCAGGTGTTGGTCGGGGTGTCCATTTTTGGGGGGTTCCTTTTTTTTTCTTCGTTTTTTCGCAATGGGCGCTAAACATTACATGGTCCTCGTCGTCGCCGTGGTCGCCGTGTTCTTGCTCGGCGTCGGCGGCGCCCAGGAGGCCACTGATTTGACTACTGACACCAATGTCAGCGACCCGCCAAGTAAGTAGGCCTATCGAACGGCCAATGCACCGCAGTGCAGGCACGCATCAACACATAAACACCAGCACCACATACAAACTTTGTTATACTTTCTTTTTCTTAGCTACCATGCACAACAACAATCATCTCATCTTTCCATTCATTTATTCCACTTCTCAATTTCTTCAAATAATATTATGAAGAAAGACTACGTCAGATGAACATCGATGGATTTGATCAAATAATATAACAATCACAAATGAAGCAGTGGCGGATTAATGCAATTTTGTCGGGGGGGGGCGGTTTTTATTTTTTTTTTATTTTTTTTTATTTAAGGACTTTGTCGGCATCTATGGCCATTTAGACCCCTTTCCTATTTAATTAAATTGATTGGTAACAAATTCAATTGAAATTAAAGAGCGGAAATCATAATTTCTTTAGATTACTAGTTTTTATAACGTTTTGAATTTCATCTCGGGGGGGGGGGGCGATCGCCCCCTCCCCCCCCCCTTTAATCCGCCCCTGAAATGAAGAGAGAAAAAATAAAATTATAAGAAATTTGATATGTCTGAAATTATGAATTTTAGAAGCTATATTTGTATATAGAAGCTATATTCTAGATTCAGCCCCGGAGTTGTAAGCTCTCAGCGGCTCTATTCATAAGTGTTATCATAATATTTGCAACTTTTTAACATTTAGATTCAAAATACTTTATCAGTTAGTCAAACTAGCAAAAATATTTATATTTTATTTCACTAGAGGTATATTTATATCAATTTTAAGTTTCGAAACAATTTAATAAATTCAAGATTTATAGAATGTTATAATGAACTCTAATTTGTTAATTTATGAGCATTTTGTCTTATGCAGAAGGGCAAAAACGAGACCCTGGAAAACTAATATTTTTTACTAAAACTGAAAGTTTAATATAAAAAACCAAACATTTAAATAGATTTGGGCGTTTTGATGTTAGTAAATTTAGGTATTGTTTCCAATTAATCTAAAATACCCTGGAGTCCCGGGTTCGCTTCTAGTCCCAAGCGAGAAAAATCTAATTCATTTGAATTGGCTACCAATTATTTAAAAATCTGGTGTGACTGGCGCACAGCACACAACTTTCTCTTACCTTCGGTAATCGAAAGTTGTGTTCTGTGCTTGTCACACCAGATTTTTTGTGTCGACATATATTTAGTTCCCGACAGTACGGAACATATGAATTCAGATGTAAAATTTATAAGTATGGGAAAATATTTATATTTTGTTACCATGGCAACCATTTCTCATATCTTCCCTATGAAATACAAGAGTAAAGTGGTCTTCAGAAGATTTCAATCACAAAATGAGAATATACATTTTAAAGAGAATCTAAAAAATAATTGATTTTTGAATTTAAAAAAAAATCGTTGGAGCAAATTTTGAGAAAATCGAAAAAAACTGAAAAAGTACATCAGTAAAGTACTAGTACACTTTGGCCGATTTTGATTAAAAGCTTATTTTTCCGGTCCCGGGGGGTGTTTAACTTAAATATAAAATTTCAGCCTCCTAGCTCAATTCCTTCATACTTAAAATTGAACACACACACACACACCCACCCACCCACCCCATACCCACCCACCCACCCACCCACCCACAGACAGACCATGTCGCGAAAACCACTTTTTGGATTCAGGGGACCTCAAAACGTGAAGATCCATCAAAATCTCGACATCGAATTTTTGACATGAATCCAATACTTTCTCTCTATATATATATTACATATACATAGGTAAGAAAGTAAAAATAAATAGGGACGACCATAGATGTTGAAAAAGACCTTATAACAAATTTAAAAAAAATTCTAAAATATTAACTTCCTTATAGCAATTTCATAAGCTCTGGAGTAACTCACCACCTCTGCCATCAAAAAATACTCTGCTAAATTTGTGAATTTTAACAATTTTTATATTCATCTGGGAATTGACCTTGGGATCTCTAGCTTATCCGGATTTATCTTATTATTTCTAACAATTAAAAAAGAAAGTAATAATTATATATTAAATTGACTATTTTTGCTCCGGAGGTTATTAAATTGTTTGCACTTTCTCAGAATTTCATCACCGTGTATCAATCGAATTTTGGAGTTTAGGCTTTCACAATTGTTATCATTAGTAAAGGAATTAGATTTTCGGTTTAACTGTGGTTAATTTGTAAAATTACAACGTTTCGGCCACTCATTCTGTGACCTTCTTCAGGTACAATTCAGCTAAGATTACAAAGGTTGTTACATCTGTGACAATCTCAATTAAACTAAATTGACTAGTTTGAATTTATAGGTGTGGATATTTCAATATTTATGGTAAGAATATGGCGAGCAGTCAAAGGGGTTATTAAATCAAAACTCTTGAATGGAACGTTTCATTCAAGTAAAACACCTATCAATAGGGAGATTTTGGAGAATCTACGACTCGTAAGTGGACATTTAAATTCTCACGTAAATCGTGTAATATTGCTATAATTAATTTATAAATTTATTCACCCTGGGAGGTAGGAGGGAGTTAGAGATCTGGCCTCTTGCTTTTTTTCGCCCAAAGTGATGATATTTTTTTTGGCTACCTATTAATTAGAAGTCTAAATGGCCTCAAATACCGAAAAAGAATTTTAAAAAAATTTCCCCAGCAAAAAGGATGTTTTCTCGTACTAAAATAAAAATTATCGCAATCCTCTACTCTATTGTATGGTCATAAAATGAGACAAAAAATTGTTTTGTAATTTTAGTCCCTGTAATAATTTAATCGGAAAATAATATGTAGCTGCGTGGGTTAAACAGCCAGTGGATTTACTAGGAAACAAGGAAACAGCCCACCGGATGAGGGAGGACATCGATTAGATTGGCTAGTTTGGATCTAACTTGCAACAAATGAGCATTTAGGTACAAACTCAATTAGAGTTTAAACAAAAAGAATCGTTTGTGGTATTCTCAATGAGAGTTTAGAGCCAAATGATTCACTTGTAATCAAACTATGCAACTCGGAATTCCACTATTTCCCCCCAAAAGCTTCTCCCAATTTGAAGTAAAATTATTTCTCCAGTTACACAAATCTAATAAATAAATTTACTTGAATTTTTCTTTTGACTAATAATAATTTGTTTTATGGCGAAAATGATATTTTATGTAAATACATTATTAACGATACACAGTATTTAGAAACGATTTATATTAAAGGGTCCAGGTGTATTTATTTATATATGCACCCTGTTACGCAATAGTGTGTCAAGCGCCATCTACCGAGTTTTGAGAAAATTAACATTAAAGTTTTTTGTTTTCATTGGATTAACTTATATATAATTACTTTCTCTTACCTATGTATATATGTAATATATATATAGAGAGAAAGTATTGGATTCATGTCAAAAATTCGATGTCGAGATTTTGATGGATCTTCACGTTTTGAGGTCCCCTGAATCCAAAAAAGTGGTTTTCGCGACATGGTCTGTCTGTGTGTGGGTGTGTGTGGTGTGTGTGTGTGTGTGTGTGTTCAATTTTAAGCATGAAGGAATTGAGCTACGAGGTTGAAATTTTATATTTTAGTTAAACACCCCCCGGAACCGGAAAAATAAGCTTTTAATCAAAATCGGCCAAAGAGTACTAGTACTTTACTGATGTACTTTTTCAGTTTTTTTCGATTTTCTCAAAATTTGCTCCAACGATTTTTTTTAAAATTCAAAAATCAATTATTTTTTAGATGCTCTTTCAAATGTATATTCTCATTTTGCGATTGAAATCTTCTGAAGACCACTTTACTCTTGTATTTCATAGGGAAGATAGGAGAAATGGTTGCCATGGTAACAAAATATAAATATTTTCCCATACTTATAAATTTTACATCTGAATTCATATGTTCCGTACTGTCATGTCGGGAACTAAATATATGTCGACACAAAAAATCTGGTGTGACAAGCACAGAACACAACTTTCGATTACCGAAGGTAAGAGAAAGTTGTGTGCGTGCGCCAGTCACACCAGATTTTTTTTTTGTCAATTGTGCAAGTAACATTAAATATAAATTTTTTTAGGACATATTTCATAAAAAATACTATTAATTATAGCATTTGAAACAATATTCCGTGCTTAACTCAATTTTAATTTTTTAGCGCTTAACACACTAATGCATAACAGGGTCCATATAGGGCTATGCCATTTGGTATCCAAATGATTTAAATAAATTCATTGGACTGCCTGGGATCCGAACCCGCGGTCCTTTGGCTTCCAGACTATCATTATTGACATTTGACATCAAATCTAACCACTCGGCTAGGGTGGAGGGGGGGGGGGGTTGAAAAAGATTTAAAAAATCTTAGGTGTTCCCTCTCATCAGACGTTTAATCTCACAATAATTTGTACAATTAATCATTTGAATACAAAGTGTATTCATAATTTGCAAAATAAAAACGCTAACGTCCAATTGATCTATAGGCCTATTTGTTATTATTAATGATATGAGAAAGCTATTAAAAATATCGTTTAATTATACGGAAATAATTTTGTTATTTAAACTAAGAGTGCTTTTAACATCTTAAAATATATTCATATATAAATAATAATAATGGATCTAAACTCCTTTTAACGATCTCGGCATTGGATAATGAGGTAAAAATTACATAACTGATAATGATGGGGATCAGAGAGCGAGAGAGAAAGATAAATTCTTTTGAAATTTTTGAATAAGTCTTCCCTAAAATGATGGAATGTCCTGGTCAATTAACTGTTGAAATAAAGATTCAATGACGTGAAATAATTGACAAGAAGGAACAAAATTTGATAATATTGAGAAGAAATGGCAAGTGCTTTATCGTCCCGGTTGCCTAAATGCTAGGCGATCTAAAGAACCAAGCAGCTGGGGTTAACCAAATTTTCGTATATTTACTCGAGATGGTATCATATTTTGAACAATTTAATTATAAGCTACTATGCAAATGGATTTGGATAATTTAGGAGAGGGTAGGAAGCGTATTTGACTGACGGGGAGAGTGTATGCATCAGGATTTAGAAAGTTTCTCGACTGCCTGCCAGTTGGATGCCAAAAACCAACAAACTCGTTGGAAAAGCCTACATGAATGAATTGAATAGAAAAGATACAAATATTACTATTTTGATTTTTGATTTGATAGGCAGAATGCGAATTTTCTCTGACAAAAAGAGACTGTGAAGATAAATTTAAAGATGACGTAACAATGTGAAATAAAAAAAAAATGTATTTATTGACAACATGAATCTTATTATCACCCCCCCCCCCCCCCCCAGGTTCTGAAGAAATATAAAGTTATAAAAATTTTTCCATAATGTTAAAAAACTATTGACCCATAGAGGGACACAAAGGCCTGGCTGAAACGTCATTTATTTTTATTGAATGAAGTGAAAATGAAAGTTGAACAAATATTTAGATATTAGGGCGCTAAGTAGAGAAGAACCGAGCCGGAGAGAAGCGACCTGCCATTGGAGCCGTTCTCACCCCCGCTTAGGATCACATATCAATAATTTTGATAGGGCAGGTTCAGCCAAATAAAAAGTCTTTATATGCTTCTCGACTCCGGAGACGTTTCGAGATATTTTTAATGTCTCATCATCAGTCCGTCTACAAAACCTGCCCTATCAAAATCTGTTACATTCACAGCCACCAAATCTTATTTATTCAATAATTTTTTTAATTTTAAAAGCTTTGTTAATAAATATTTCTTTTTAACCCACACTTGGTATCCAAATGGCTTAGATAAAATCATCGGACTGCCTGGGATCCGAACCCTCGATCCTTGGTATAACAGGCGCGCTACAAACCACACCAAGCCCGACGACTTGTTTTCGGTTTTAACTGTGGTTTATTTGAAAAGAGTACAACGTTTCGGCCACTCATTCTGTGCCCTTCTTCAGGTACAATTCAATAACTGAATGAGTGGCCGATACTTTACAAATAAACCACAGTTAAACTGAAAACAAAATTATTTTATTAATGATAACTAACTCTAAAATTTAAAAGCTTTGGTCTTTTCGGCATCGGATGCCATTTAGATCGCGTTCCTATTTAAATTTTTCAAATTATATACAAATGATTTTAATAGATACAAAAATATCCTAGGAGTATTTTTATCAAAGATGAAATGAGAATGTTTCACGGCCAATTTTCTCAATATTGTTTTAAATATATTAATATATAGGGTTATAATAAAAAAGGAATGAATAAAACATTTCACTAAAAAAGATGAAGTCAATAAATATTTGATATTTTTTTTGAACTCAGGGACGAGGATTGTATAACTTATTTTTGTAAGGAGGAAAATATGCGCGCACGTGTGTCCTTTTAGTCCTTAGGTCACCAGAAAAGCTTAAGGAGAGTATTTGAAATAAATAGATGTCGTCGTCTTTTGTGGATATCCGGAATGTTAAATGATGGAAAACAAATTAGATTTTGGTGAAACCATCCTCATATAAGTTATAGAAAATTTATAACTTTCTCTATAAGGAGAAGGAAATCTCTGAGAACTTCTCCTTCAAAGATTCAAAAAGCAACCAAGTTGGAGTTTATAATAAAAGCCTGCTTGCTTATTTATTATTTCTATGAAGAAAGAAATTTGTCATTAATCATCTCCATGCTACCCCAAATTCAAATAATTCTTTTAACTGGGCAGCAGGATTCGAAACAGCGACATACACTTGTTAGTTAGGGCTTGTGCCATGTTTTGAAAATCATCACCTTTTAATAGGTATCCAAAAATTGGATTAATAATAATAATGATACGGATGAAATTTAATCCATATTGCCAAAAAGTCAAGTAGGCTAATAAAACATTGAGAGCCAGTTGCGTCATTTCTAGTCAACTACCAAACTAATCCAATCATCTATAGTGTAAACAAAAACAGTCTTAACATTCAAGTTTACAAAAATGAGTTTTTTCACATAGGCCTAGCTATCTTAGACATAAGGAAAGTTTTATCAAGTTAGCAACTTAATAAAGACATCATTTATAAAATTATTAAAAATTAAAATAATTATTCTCTCTTAAGTCATTTGTGTCAAATCTGACACGTTGTGATTACCCGACTTCATGGGAATAATACTGAGGTGGGTTCCCGTTTTCTTCCTCAGTAGGGGGCAACCCAAATAGTTGGATAATTTTTTGCCATGAGGTGAACTCGAGTTGTCTTCAACTCAGGATTATAAGCTTAACTGCTTTATCCACAGGTCTAATCGCTAATATTTAAACATTTTAACAAAAATTTCAAAAAAATAAAAATAAACAAGTTTTGTATTCCTAATTTCACCCCTTTTAACTCAAGCCTTTTAACTAACTTTGGGTCTTGGCAAACTACGATTTGTGCTCTTTTCTAATCATATTAGCTTAACTAGATGTGAAAGAGCTCAAAAGACATAGTCAACTAGCTTATTCGAGGGATAGTTAATTAGAAGTGAAGCCGAAGTAAGGCGCTCAACATTGTAAATTAGCATTTTTTTATTTTCTTTTTCTTTTTCAAGGATTTTTCGACATCTGAGGCCATTTAGAACAAGTGGACGATGTTATGCATAAAGGAACCAAGCGCCATCTGAGATAAATAATTAGATAAGGGGTTTGTCATTTACACAATTGTAAATAAAATCAATGTCAATGACTTTTTTGTTCTTTTAAAGAAAAAAAGTTATAATGTTGTGATTTAAGGTTGTTCGGATAGTACATCGTAAGTCATAATAGAATCTAAATTTTTTTTAAATAAAATTAAAAATTTGAATGCCAAAATTCCTTATTATAATTTAGTCGTGACCTATCATAGTTTATAATTGTATTAAGTTAATAATTTAATTACCAAAAATAATAAATGAATGACTTTTGACTTGAGCAGTTTTTCACGTAATATAGAACTGGCAACATTGCATTCATCAACTATCTATTTTAAATCTTAAACGCCTTAAATTTTATTTTATTTAATATATTACAATGTTTAATGCAAATCAGTTTAAACACAATGGACGATTTGCGAGAAAAATATTGTAAAATTGAAAAAAAAAATGTATCTGACATAGAGATAAGACACTTATGCTATGCGACGTTGCCAGGCTGGTCTGACTCTCGAGAATTCATTATTTTTAAATATTAGCGACTGTCATTTTGGAGAATTTTTTTGACTTTCTTGTTAAAATATCTTTAAAAGCGGTCGGCAGAAACTTTTGGTTTTATTTTTAACGTATTCCTCGGAAGTGAATTAATAAAATGTAAGTTTTTTTGTTTTTGTATCATTTGCACAGATGCCTATATAATTCGATATGTGTGAATTTCGTCGTTATTCCCCATAGGCTACATGTTAAATTTCAATTTTTAAAATTAATTACACGATAACCCTGTGTCAGATCTGCTTCAAAATTTTATTTTATACGTATGTGATAGTGATTAATAACATATTAAAAAATTAGCTTTTAATCTACCAAAGTGCTTTAATGTCCGAACAACCTTAAATAAAGAAATCTTCTTTTACCCTACAAGATGGCGGTCTAATCTCAATTTCGATCATAACAGCGCTTGGTTCCTTTATGCATAACATCGTCCAATTAATTATATATAGATTTATGGTTGATAAACAGGTGCTGGTTTTATTCTTCTATTCATTAACTCTCAATATCCTGGCGAAAGAAAAGACTATTATTAATATATAGTCTAATAGCCTCAAATGCTGAAAAGATTAAAATTTTATAGACTATGAATTCAATAAAATGTGAGTTAACCCTTATCCATAAAATAGCTTCAATTTAATGTTCAAAAACTAAGGGAGTAGGATAAAAATTATTTGATCTCTATGATCAGAATATAGGTATGTTTTTATAACATCATAATATTATATAAATATTTATATAATAAATAAAATTCATTTTCTTTTTAAATTCAAATTGCGATCCTTTTTTTTAGGTCATATGAATCACGACATTTGAATATTTCAAATTAGAGCGTATGACATGGAACTCTACGGTATATTATTCTTATATTGATCTTTTTGCAAGTTTTCCTATTTTATTATTTTTACCCGACATCCAAAATTTTATTTTTTGGTCAAACAATTGGTTTTTCAAAGACGAGTTCGAAATCAAAGAAGAAAAAGGTCAAATAAAAAGAAAAATTAAATTCAAGTATACAAGAAAAATATTTAATTGAAGATCTAAATATGGAGTGGCATGTTAAAATTCCAAAATATAGAAATCTCTTCTTTCTGGTATATTTCGAGTAAAAAGGAAAATATTCGACAGTTGAGAGATAATACTAAATAAAGTACCTATTCATTTTTGGTTTTCAGCTCAAAAAGATCAATCACAAAGTGTTAAAACTTTTCATATAACAAAAAGCAACAGGCCGATATATCGCTAATGTTTGAGAGGCCGCCAGCATTTGACAAATGTGATTTTCAAATCTGGCACCAAAAAAACAAAACAAATTACAATCTATTTTTCTTACTTTTTTTAGTAATGAAAATAAAATATTCACAAAATAGAAGTAACTACTTTATCTCTGAGAAATATTGAAAAAAAAAAAATATTTCTCTGACAGAAAAGCCTTTTCTAAGCTATATAGGCCTAATTCAAAAAAACTGGTTCTATTCTATTTTTCCTTTCGATAATGAATGGCTTATTGAATCCTTTACTTTAAAAGAGTTCCAATCCGATCTCGTCTCCCCAAGGGATTGATAAAATAAATTATTGTATGTTGAAGAATTACTTTAGAATCCCTTATAATACAAAATTCTTTGAATAGCCAAAAGCCATCAGGGCAAATGAAAAAATGCAGATATAAATCCTGGCATGCATGTTTTCTTTACTATATTTATTTATGAGTAAACAAAAATCTGGTGTGAGTTGTCTCACAACACACATTTCTATTATCTACTGAAAGTTCTGTTATGTGCTTGTGAAGTCAGATATTTTGTAGGAACATATATTTTTCGTCACTTTACTTTTCGGTAATAAATCAGAATTCAAAAAGTAAAATTTATAACGATAGGAAAATATTTATATAATATTTTGTTATTACTTGTTTCTTTCCTATGAAATTCAAAAGTAAAGTGCTTCAAAGAATTTCGAGGACACGAAGAGAATAAACATTTTTAAGAGTATCTAAAAAATATTGATTTAGGAATTTTAATCAAAATCATTAGAGCAAATTTTAATACTCGTAAAATCGAAAAAACCCGAAAAAGTACATCAATAAGGTACTAGTACTTTTTGACCAAAAGCTTATTTTTTTTAGCATAAAATATCAAATTTCATTGTTCTTTTACTTCTTGTTTTAAAACACCAAAGAAAAGAACAGAAATCTCGACATCAAATTTTTGACATGAATGCAATATTTTCTCTCCATAACATATATGTGAAAGTAAAAATTATTTTCTGTTATCCATTAAAACATGAGCAATGATGAGATGTCTCAAATAAAGTGAAGTGCAGAGGGAGCCAAAGTAATTGGTACAAATACAAAGGTGATTTGCCAACGTTTCCAAGTCTTTTTTTTTTGCTTTGTTAGAACGAAAAGGATTTTAACAATTTAAAACGTCAGTAAATCTTTGAACACTGAAACTTAATAATTCAACATTTTATTTATAACCTCTGTCTGCTTCACTGTCTGAATCTTAAACAAACTAACATTTACACATCCCTGTATTCATATTTAAAAGAATCTTAATTCTTAGCCTATCAAAGAGGAGGCAGTCAAGTATATACGCGTTTCCGGCTTGTGTGGTAATCTTCCTAGGAACTGTGACAAGTTCTGAGGAAGGTTATAATACTTAGCAGAAGCATCGAATTAATATAAATTTTGTTATTTATTGGTTATGGCAATTTCTCCAGCTTTATCAATCTTCTCTTTGTCTTATAATTAATATTTTAAAGTTTATTTTATCATGATATTTATAACAAATCATGTGATATAAAAGAAAAAACTGCAGAGTCGGCTAAATAAAGAAAAATTCTAGTGAGAGAATGGAATAAAAAAAGCAACTGAGGCAAGGTTTTAGAGAAAACTCAAAGTTGATAAATCGAAGATTTCACCAGGAGTGTTTGATTTGCTGACGCCTGTCAGGTATTCACAGTCTAATAAAGTACGCGTCTGATATAAATCTAATTAATTGATCTTTTAGTGAGTGTGAGGTTCCTGCATTAATAGTATGGATATTACACGAACGGATCTAGAGAGAGGAAAAGCGGAGCAAAACAGTCAATTTTACACCATTTATTGGGAAAATTAAAACCTCCAGAGAGGATATTTTAGTTTGAGAAAACTATTCTGTTTGCAAGTAATAGAAAATCCAATTGACTTTATTAAAAACTTCCTATTATGTTAGCAAAAAAAAAAAAAAAAAAAAAAAAAAAAAAAAAAAAAAAAAAAAACTACAAGGTTTGGGGGTGGATAGATATGTAGTTTAAAAATGTAAAAGACAAAATAAAAATCTTTTTTCCTTTCTTCCTTTCCCTCTTCCCCCCCCCTCGGGGTCGTCTTTTCCCACTATCCTGCCTTTTTCGTCTGCCCTCAACCTTGGCGAGGGGGTGGGAAGCTTCGCTGAGGGGTGGTTTTGGGAAAATTATTAATAAATAAATATAGATTTTTTTTTTTTAAAAATTTCCCCCAAACAATATAAAATTCCAAAAAGACGAGAAGGGGGGAAAAAGGGGGAAGGGGGGCCGGGGGGGTGAGGGTTGCCAGCCGCTTTTGGAATTTATATAATTTAAAAAATTGCCTCAGTAGCCGTGAGGAAAAAAAAAAGAAAGGTGATGAAAATCAATACAAGTGCTCTTAATAAATAGACTTCAAAACCTGTAAATCGAAAATGAGATATTTGTTAGAAATAAGAGGAGTTAAGTAACAACTAATAAGCACTGATAAGAATATTAAAGAGGATAGTAATAATCAAAATCTTATTTATTCTGTAGAATGAATTTCTTTTCTAATATGTTCCAAATAGGCTTTAGTAGGATTTACTGCCTGAAAATGAGACAATAAATTTATTCTATACGTCCAAAATGTAATTGAAAAAAATAGAGAAGTCTTTCTTTATTGGCTGATTCTTCTTTCCATCTTCTCATCGTATTGACATTGAAATCACATATTTTACTTTCTCTTACCTCTATATATATGTTAATACGTATATATAGAGAGAGAAAGTATTGGATTCATGTCGAAAATTTGATGTCGAGATTTTGATGGATCTTCACGTTTTGAGGTCCCCTGAATCCAAAAAAGTGGTTTTCGCGACATGGTCTATCTGTGTGTTCAATTTAAAGCATGAAGGAATTGAGCTAGGAGGTTGAAATTTTATATTTAAGTTAGGCACCCATCTCAGGCGTGAAAATAAGCTTTTAATCAAAATCAGCCACAAAGTACTAGTACTTTACTGATGTACTTTTTCAATTTTTTTTCGATTTTCTCAAAATTCGCTCCAACGATTTTGATTAAAATTTATAAATCAATTATTTTTTAGATGCTCTTTGAAATGTATATTCTCATTTTGCCATTTAAATCTTCTAAAGACCACTTTACTCTTGTATTTCATAGAAAAATATGAGAAATGATTGGCAGTAATAAAATATAAATATTTTCCCAATCTTATAAATTTTACTTCTTGAAATTCGAATGTACCGTACTGTCGGAACTAATCATACCTCGACGCAAAAAATCTGGTGTCACAAGTACAGAACACAACTTCGAAGGTAAGAGAAAGTTGTGTGCTGTGCGACCAGTCACACAAGATTTTGATATGTAAATTCTTTTGTAATATGTTTGCATTTATGGTATTTGTATTTACCGAGGAGTCAAACCGAAATTAAAAAAAATAAAAAATAAATAAATCACACATGTTTTAAGGTTGTTCGGACATTAAAGCACTTTGTTAGATTAAAAGCTAATTTTTTAATATGTTATTAATCACTATCGCATACGTATAAAATAAAATTTTGAAGCAGATCTGCCGAACGGTTATAGAGTAATTAATTTTTAAAAAATTGAAATTTAATATGTAGCGTATAGGGAATGTCGACGTAACGCACACATATCGAATTATATAGCCACCTCTGCAATAGGTAAAAAAAACTAAAAACTTACATTTTATCAATTCACTTCCGAGGAATACATTAAACATAAAATCAAAAGTTTCTGCAAAAATCTTTTAAAGATATTTTAACAAGAAAGTCAAAAAATTCTCCAAAATGACAGTCGCCAATATTTAAAAATAAGGTAGTCACGAGACTCAGACCAGCCTGGCAACGCCGCATAAAATAATACTCATTTCTCGCTGTCAGTTACATTTTTTTTTTTATTTTACGTAAAATAAAATTGAAGACTTTTAAGATTTAAAATAAAAATCTGATAAATGCAATGTTGCCAGATCAATCTATATTATGCAAAGAAGTACTTGAGTCAAAAGTCATTCCGGTACTATCCGAACAACCTTAATAATATCAAATTAACGAATAACTTTAATTTTTTTTTTTTTTTTTTTTTTGTGCAAAATAAGAATTCTAGATGTCGAACCCTCGATCTCAAGATTATTGTATATTTGAATAAATGTTTTTTCGTTCATGACCCCAAAGGAATCTATCGTTTGTTTGAACCTAAAACGGGGATGGGATCACCTCTGCTCCAAGGGACAAATAATCCAATCCCACAACACAAAAGTTATCCAATATTTTTTCGTTTATTTAATTTTTTTTCTTTTTTTTTTTTTTTATTTATTGGCTTAGCTGGCTGGCGTCTGGAGAATTATTTGGCGCCATCGAGACTGAAGACATTGCAAAAAAAAAAAAATTCCGAGTCTCGAGTCACGGTTATGAACCAGCTATATAAAAACCAAATAAAACATAGACTTTGAATTTCTTCTTAAATTAAATTAGTGGATACTCAAATAAGAAATTTTATTTTATTTATTGATTGAACAAAACGTATAACGACAGTTGTGTGTATTCTACTTCTTGACTTAACTTTTGAAGATGAATTATAATTAGGGCTCGGATTTCGCCCTATTTGCCTTTTTTAAATTCATGGCTTAAAATTTAGGCCAATATGATATGTATACGTTTCATGAAATTCTGAATAAAGGAAGAGCCATTTGTTAGTGCCTATAATGCCTATTTTGGCCGATTTTGGGTTTTAGTGCCTATTTCATCTATAAATGCCTTTTTTAATTTCAAATAGCCAATTTCAATTTTTTACGAGCTATACATAGCCTAAATTTAAAATTTAAAATTTTTTGAATTATTATTATTATTATTATTATTATTACTTCTGAAAATGAATTATAATCAATAAATAATTTGAAACAAAAAATGTTTAAACGAGAGCCAACGGTCGAAATTTTAAATAATATTATTATATTATTTTATTATTACTGTTGCGCCATCTTCAAAAAAATTAATATTCTTTTTGTTATTTTTTCTCTATTTCATTGTTCTATCCTGTATTTATCAGGCCATTATAGTATAACTATTGTATATAATTTCATTCATGTTGAAATTCTCCATAAAAGTTTTATTGAAATGAGAATCGATTTGGGGAGGAGGAGGTTGGTTATTTTTTCCGGATAAATGTCGAGGGATATTCATATTGGCTGTCCAAAAAATTTCCATCCATTTAGATATTATTAATCATATTAGAATAGAGAAAGGTAAGGAAATAAGAAAAAAACGAATCAATGGGAATGGAATGAGGTATAATGCCGAAAATGGGGTATAGAATTTGGAATTGTAAGTTGTGATCAAATTTCGTAAATCTTTCTTTCAAATTCATTAAAATTCCTGTCTTAAATAGAAGTTTTTCTTTACCTTTTTTATATACAGTATAATAAAAACTTTTCCCTTGTTGTTTTTTGTTCTTCTTATTATGTGTTGTTGTAGCATAATTAAACAACTTTCTCTCTTTCTCTCTCTTTGTTTGTGGCTCTTTTTATTCTCTCTGTCAGAAAAGAATGAGGTCTTTTATTCTTTTTAATTTTTCATTTTAATATCTGGACTTTCGTGCTGAACGATCTTAACTAGTTAGTAGAAAAGTGGTTTAAAAAAAATTTTTGAAACAGGGTAACATCTATTTGCCTATTTGATTGGCAACTTTGGTAATTTAAAAGAGTTTTTCATGTAAAATTTATATTTATTTAATTGTACTTTTTTTACATGGTAGGCCTAAATACATCTTGTCAAATTTTCTTCAATATAATTCACAAAAACTTAAACGCTTTCTATTTAATTTTTTTGTTAGATGATTGTTTTAAATTGGTATTTTTGCAAGTAAATTTTCAAAACAATTTTTGGGAAGGTGGCCCTACCCATAGGTTCAAGTCAATATAAAGGTCAGAACCTACATACTGTATAATCTTATTTCTTGGTCAAAATATATTTCTCTAGTATTTAAAAAAATTGAACTTTATGGCACAAAGTAAAAATAAGAGAAAGTAAAAATAATAAATTGCATTTTAATTTTAAATTGCAGTAATTGCATTTCGATTTTTTAATAAAAAAAAAATTTTAATAGAGTCAATTTATCACTAATTTTAATAAAAACGCAAAAATTAGAATTGGCGCCATTATTTAATTCAGCAAGCATATTATAGGATATATTAAAAACACTAGGTAATAAGTTTCAATGATTTATTAAATAAAATTAACTTTGTAATCCTTAATAACGTATTTCCACACACTTTTGTCATTTTCCGAAGGGATTTGACAATTTACTTATGAAAATGACGCGAGAGTGTCGAGATACGTTATTAAGGGTTAAAAAGTTAATTTTTAATAAATCGTTGAAACTTATTACCTAGTGTTTCATATAAATTCTTTATCATGTTATTGTGTATTCTTTTACTTTTGGAACTTTCGTTCTTGTTATTACTTTTATTTGTTAAATCTTTTCTTTCTGAGACTATTTTACTATTATATAACATATTTTACATTATTTTAAAAATTGTGTTTTCAGTAGGCCTATATAATATGTAAAATTTTGGCCAAAAACCAAATGAAAAAAATCTGGTGTGACTGGTCGATTTTGTTTAAAAGATTATTTTCACGCTCCAGTAGGGTGTCTAAATTAAATATAAAATTTTGGCCTCTTAGCTCAATTCCTTCATGCTTAAAATTAAACACAGACACACACACTCAGAGACAGAAAGACAGACCCACAGACAGACAGGCTATGTCGCGAAAACCACTTTTTTTAGTTTCAGAAAAACTAAAAACGTGTATATCCATCAAAATCTCCACATCGAATTTCGAATCCAATACTTTCTCTCTATATATTAACACATATAGAGGTAAGAGAAAGTAAAAATCCCAGATAAATAGACTAATAATATAAGGTCGAAAGACCATGAAGACCAATAACACATACCAACTAAACTAGATTAAAATTAATTATAAAATTCTACAATATTTTTTCTTTCTGATAGGTTATCTAATTTAAACAAGAATATAAGAATAGTTCAGTTAAAAGTCGATATTCTTTTATTATTAGAAGAAATTATCATCGGTTCAAGTTGAACGAGAAGAGAGAAGTGGAGAGAGAGAGAGACCTTTTTGATATTAAAAAGCCGCTGTTTGCTACTGGTGGCCCCCATTCCCTCCTCACCAAAGGGCATGTTGGTTGGGGGAGGGGGGGGGTCCCCTTTTACATTTACTCAGAGAGATGGCAAATACTAGGGCTGGACGGTAAACCGGTTTACCGGTAAAAACCGGTAAAAATTTTTTACCGAAAACGCGGTAACGAACCTCTAATTCGATAAAAACCGGTTTTTTTTCGAAAGTCGGTAAAACCTATTTTTTCGGGCGGTAAAAAATTTTGGTTCCGCGAGAAAAAAAATGTTTCGGCAAAAATTGGCTCTCTAAAAAAAGGTAAAATATTTTTCCGGCCGGGGAAAAATTTGGTTCCGCGGGGAAAAAAATGTTTCGGCAAAAAATTGGCTCTCTAAAAAAAGGTAAAATATTTTTCCGCCCTGGGAAAATTTTAGTTTCGCGGGGGAAAAAAATGTTTCGGCAAAAATTGGCTCTCTAAAAAAAGGTAAAATATTTTTCGGCCTGGGAAAAATTTTGGTTCCGCAAAAAAAAAATGTTCCGCGGCGGCAAACTTTGGTTCCGCGGGCGGTAAAAAATTTTTACCGACTTTCGAGAAAAACCGGTTTTTTTTTATTATCGAGGTCGGTAATGAAAATCCATTACCGTCCAGCCCTAGCAAATACAAACATCATCTTGAGGCCTTGACGCTCCCCCATTGACTGCATGTCATTTATGACCGATCGACATCGACAGCCAGTTAAAAAGGTTCTTTCTAAATCGACAAGCATTTGCACTTGGAAGGGGAGGGGGTGGGGGGGGGGTAAACTCATATCAATAACCTTGGAGAAACGATTATAAAGAGGAAATATAGAAAGGAGGGATAGAAAATAAGTATTTAATGATTAATGCCATATGGGTGGCAAGCATTTGCCTAGTGTGACTGGTCGCACCAGATTTTTCGTGTCGACATGTATTTAGTTTCCGACAGTACGGTACAGTGAGCGCCACAATTAAGTCCCCACCTGATAGCTAGAACCTTAAGTATTTGGTATAGAATATGGTATTTGGTGAAATAATTTTAAATTTGAAAAGGTAAAATAAAATCATTAAAATTTTTTCATTATACACCATATACTTAAGGCCCTAGCTATCAGGTGGGGGCTTAATTGTGGCGCTCACTGTACATTCGATTTTCAAGATGTAAAATTTATATGTGAAAATATTCTTCCTGTCTATCATTCTAGTGAAAATATTTATATTTTGTTACCATGGCAACCATTTCTCCTATCTTTTCTATGGAGTACAAGAGTAAAGTGGTCTTCAAAAGATTTCAATGACAAAATGAGAATATACATTTTATAGAGAATCTAAAAAATAATTGATTTTTGAATTTAAAAAAAAATCGTTGGAGCGAATTTTGAGAAAATCGAAAAAAACTGAAAAAGTGCATCGGTAAAGTACTAGTACTCTTTGGCCGATTTTGATTAAAAGCTTCCTGTCACGTCCCAGGGGGTGCCTAACTTAAATATAAAATTTCAACCTCCTAGCTCAATTCGTTCTTGAGATATTTTGTTCACAGACACACACACACACAGACAGACCATGTCGCGAAAACCACTTTTTGTGATTCAGGGGACCTCAAAACGTGAAGATCCATCAAAATCTCGACATCGAATTTTTGACATGAATCCAATACTTTCTCTCTCTATATATTAACATATATATAGAGGTAAGAGAAAGTAAAAATTGTGGATCAATTCATGTTAGCAAAGTCACATTTACATATGACAAATGCATATGTGTATGCAATATTCACTCAGGGTGAGGAAAGAAGCGTTAAACATTTCTTCTAAAGCCGTTAAGGCGTCAGTTTTAAAGTACGTAGGTTACGATATATCTCCATCAAACAATAATGTTGAAAACATTTAAAAGAACTGAACTTTTTTAAGTAGAGTGGGAAGATAAGGAATAAAGATAGAATATGATTTATAGAGAAAAATTTCGAACGGGAAATGATCAAAAGGAATCAACGACAAGTTCGAATAAAATACGAATAAAAGCTTAAATTTGTGTTTGAAGAGAAAGAGACAATTTAAAAATAATAATAATCTCTATTCAGTTCTTAGTGTCAGACCCGACACGTTGTAATTAGAATGAGGAGTAACTTTCATTGGAATAATACTGAGGTGTATTACCGTTTCCTTCCTCAGGAGGAGGCACCATCTAGTATTAGTATTGCCATGGTATGCCAAATAGAGTTGGAAAGTTTTTTGCCATGAGGTGGATTTGAGTTGTCTTCAACTCAGGATTATAAACTCAACTGCTTTATCCCCTCGGCCCTTTAAATAACAATAAACGCTCGTTATTGGAACATTTTTGACATTGAAGGCTAGAGAGGGCAGATCCTTGCTAAAACGTGTTTATTATTATTTTAAATAGAGCCTCAATTATTTGCGACATCCTCTTTCTCTATAAACATATTAACGGTCTCTTAGGGGGGGGGGGAGGTTAGTTCACTTGAGCCGGATCAAGTGTACAGTACTTGAAAACGACTGCAGCAGTCGAAACGTTGTACATTATTTATATTTTAATAAATAATGTGGTCTATAACTAAAATCTCCCAATAATAATAATATTATCTAGTGCCACGATCTGCTATTCAGCTTTGAATTTTTAATTTATATACCGAAGAATTTGAAAAATTTTTCTGATATTTTCGATTTATTGAATTCTATGACTGAAAAAATATTCGAAAAATCTTCTAATCAATAATTTTATAAGAATTTATTATAGGTTCTAAGACGAAAATATTGTATCTTTACTCTCTTTTGTTAAAATATAATTCAAAGAATTCCGCGCATTGTTTAATCGCTCGTAACTTTGATTCTATTTGTCCGGGAAAAATAATATTTATATAACCCCCAAGTCTCAAAGGCGTTATTAAATAAACAAACGGCGATAAAACATTTTCGAAGCCCCTAGGCTGGCTGATGGTCCAGGTGGATATATTCGGGTAGGATATAGTGAGCCCCCTGGCAAAAGGTGAGCCCAGGGGAATTTCGCTGGCCCAATCGATGTCTTCGCCGCAGATTTCAACCCCCCCCCCTCCCCCAACTCCTGACAACACGCGAGAGCTTTTCAACTTGTATACAAGCCAAACATTTTAGTTTAGTCGAGCAAAGTGCCTTTTCTCTGGCCCCACTCTAACGTGAAATTAAAAGAAATAAATATTTCTTATCTAAGAAATAATTCATTGATATAAGAGTGATGAAATGATATTGCGTTCGAAAAATAAAATAGAAAAGGTGGAATAAAGTAGCCTATTAATTAAATGCTTACTTTCAAATTGATATTTTGTTTATTATACCTTATAGCAGAAAAAAAGGATAGAAATAAAGTCCAAAAATCGTCGAATAATCCGGGCAGTTCGGATGATCCGATCCCCTAATCCGATCTGATTTAGAAAAAGAATTGATGTTACAATCCGTAAATCCAGATCCGCGATCCGCTCATCCGAACCGGACTAGATTTTTAGGCGTTTGAATTAATCAAAAGTATATAACAGGTACGTAGGGCATATTTATTAAAATGTTAAATATGAGCAGGATGGCAGCCAGGAATCAAATTAGACAAAAAATTTTAAGTCAATCTTTATCTAATTTTTTATTTTAATCGCCGACGTTTCGAACGCAAATCGCGTCCTTCCTCAGGTCAATTGATTGTCAGTATAATAGTGGGTGTATTTTTTTAACAATATAAAATCACACTTTAATTTTTTTTAACAACAATAGACATAATTAAGGCATGATTATTATATATTGTTAAAAAAAATACACTCAACTGTATTATACTATTAATTGTCCTGAGGAAGGACGAGATTCGCGTCCGAAACGTGGGCGAATGAAATAAAAAATTAGGTAAAGAGATGGACTTAAAATTTTTTGTCTAATTTGATTCCTGGCGTCATCTTGCTCATATTTATCAATTATACACCCACTACCTCAACTTTATTGAAATGTAAAAAATTTTAAAGGATTGGCAATCCTATGAAAAGGATCAAAAGCAAAAATCCAGGATTGATAATCCTTCGAAAAGGTTAACGATCCGATCCTAGATGAGAGCAAAAATGATTTCGACCCAGGTTCGAAAATTCTGGAACGGATCAGATTTTCGGATTTAAATCCAAAAGGATTGTGATCCTGCTTATCCCTGATATCATTATGACAAAAAAAAATTCTAAGAGACATCTCAAGCCAAAAGAGAAATTTTTAAATTTATTTTTACAATTAAGCTTAGGCCTATTAAGATCAACGTCGCTCTTGATCGAATAAATTTTATATTCCGCCTTTTCTTTTTTTTTCTTCCTACTTTAAAATCCTTTTTTGAAAGTAAAAAAAAAAAAAAATACATTTCCTATCAAAACTTTGATAATGAAATGTTGAAGAAAATTTATTAGCAAAATGTATAATACGAAGTTCATATTTTAAACTGTTTTTCTAAAATATGTTTGAATAATATGAAAAAGATCAATAATAGAGCTGCTATAATAATAAATTCTGGCCATGTATTAATAATCCCCTGCTTCAAGACATTAATGCACCTAAATAAAAAGAGCAACTCAAATAGAGAGGATCTTTTATCGCTAATGCCTCCCGTTTGTTAGGTTGTCTAATTTCCAGGCTCTCTCTGCACTTTTATTGGATCCTTTTATTGTCCTTGAAATGAAAGGGATTTCACTTATTTACACGAGAGACTATCTCATATAACAAAAGAGAAAACGAAAACAAATCGGATTTTTGAATCCAAGTAATACCAAGTTATTATTTGAAACGTAATCAATTAAAATAATATTTGTTCAATCTAACTCAGTTCGTTAACCTGAAACAATCAATTTTTCTATCGATTTCACGTAAATATAATTTAATCATTAAAATATTTATTCGATTCGTTAAAAAATCAAGCTTTAAATAGACCATATTAATAGAGTTAGGACAGTCCGGGAACACGTTTCCGGTTTCGCATCTGGATCAGAGAAATGTCCGGATTTTACCAATAGGAACCGAAAACGTGGCCAAATTGCGGAATTTTACTCCGCGCCGGACCACATGTTATCTACTATATGTAAATATTTCATGGAATTTAAGTGATAGTAGCCTCTATAAAAAAGATTAATTATAATAAATTTGTAATTTATTACCCCAGAATATTTATTTTTTAATTTAAAAAGTTTATTAATCAAGCTAAGTTTGATAATATTTTTCAAAAACGCAGATTTCAGGGCTTAATTTTCAAAAAAATTTACATACCCCTTCAAAAAATCGTCTGACCGGATCTGGTCTCAACAAATTATGGTAACCCTAGCTATTAACCTTCCGTTAGTAGCATGTAACTGGTAGATACATGAAAAATTTCTATTTCACGGCACTCTTTAGTTTAAATTCCCACATTGCCCACCGACTCAGTATCCCCCTCGTTAAAGGGCCTCTTTGACAGGGCAACAACAGGGTTTGTACATGAAAGTATTTCTGAAATAATAACGTTTTGTATTTCAGAGATACTCGCGACTCTTCTGATAAGATTTGTAAAACAACTGAGAATAGGTGCAGGCTAGGCTCTTGGCAATGAGAAAATAACTTTTTCCGAATATTTCGCTGGGCTGTACAAATAATATAAAATAATTAGTGTGAGTTTATACATATTTAAATATAAAAATCAACATTAATAATGAATATTGTACCTCACTACACTACATTATTTTATTTTATTTTATTTGTGCAGCCGCTGATGAAGAAGTGTGCTATTAATTCGTTCGAAATATTAGGAGTAAACACTTTTAAAAAGTTATTTTCTCATTGCAAAGAGCCTAGCCTGCACCTATTCTCAATTATATTACTTGGCACGCCACATCCTTTTGTAAAACAACACCTGAAATTGACATGTCTTGTGACAATGAATATTTAAATAAAAGAAAAAGGTTTAGAACGAGCTATTTACAATCAAAAAAATCTCACCTATTTAGAGAAAACTTAAAAATTTTTTAAAATTTTTTTAGACCTAAAAATAGCAATGTTACTGTCAGATACATATGCGCCACATCTTGAGTTTTTAGGTGCAACTAACGTAAGGTTCTTACTTTTGGAAACCAAAAGTTATCTAATATGTTATCACTCCAGATTTTTCGATACTTTGTTTATAATTATATATCAACATCGAAGAGATAAATCGTGATATCTTCAAATAAGGCATAGAGGGCTACAAGAGAAAGAAATTTTCAGTATATAATTTAATAACTTTTTTTTTTTAAATATATATGATGTAGGCAATTTTTTTAGTATAATGCCCTTTTTCCGATCAAATAAATTACTGGATTATATTCATTTCTCTTATGTAACTTGCCATATCTTAAGTAATATTCGATTTTTAAAAATAAAATTAAAATAAAATGAAAATAGGGAAATATGTTATTAAATATACAAAATATAACAACCTGCCCTAAATATTATACTAACACGCAATAAATATTGACCAAAGCAATTTTTACAAACATAATGGAAAAAAATTCATCTTCTTGTCATTTCACAATTAAGGAGTAATTAGGGGATGATAGATAGATAGGAGACAATATAATGGACTTGCATCATAGAAAATTATATGATCTAACATTAGATTAAATAATAAAGCTCTAACGAGGAGGTCTTAGCTAACTTTTGCTTTTATAAAGAAAGGAATTCAAAGCACCTTAAATTATTAATCGATTAGTAATTAAGCGAATTTGTAGATTTATAAGGGATACAATCGCATTAATAATGCTTTATTTATGTTTATTATGCAATTATTAATAGTAAATTAGAAAATCAATAAACAAATCCGTTTGGAAGCGAGAAATCAGTTTAGGCAGAGTTTTAATATTGTGGCTTCAGCAAGATTTTTGAAAAATTAATTTACACCACTATATACCATAGAGTTAAACATCAGATTTCTCCGTTCCAACATGGTTTCATGAAAGGCAGGTCCACAGTTACAAATCTTGCTTATTTCACTCACTCAGCTTCCGCTATATTTGAATCTCATGGTCAGCTTGACTGTATTTACACAGATTTTTCTAAAGCCTTCGATAAGATTGACCATGATATCTTAATGATAAAGCTTGAATCATTCTCCTTCTCCAGCTCCCTCCTTTCCTTAATTAAATCCTATCTTTCAAATCGACATTTCTACGTGCAGTTCAAAGGTCAAATGTCTTCCCTTCATTTTGCTAAGTCTGGGGTTCCCCAGGGCTCGACTCTAGGGCCATTACTCTTTCTTCTCTTCATCAATGACATCGTAAAGGCAATTGACTGTCAGAAACTTCTGTTCGCTGACGATTTAAAAATTTTTCATCCTATCTACACCTTGAATGATTGTCATTTTCTCCAGGAGAGTCTCGGTAGATTATGGGACTGGTGTGTTAGCAACAAGTTAGATCTAAACTTAAATAAATGTAAAATTGTGACATACACAAACAAATTAACGCCTATTAAGTTTGACTACAACTTGAATAATGTCACAATAACACGTGTTGCTAATACTCGCGATCTCGGAGTGGTGTTCGACTCAAAACTAACTTGTATACCTCATATTGACGACATGTGTAGTGATGCACACAGAATGTTAGGTTTCATTATTAGAAACACACGGGATTTCTCCCAACTAAATACCATCACTGTGCTGTATCGTGCATATGTCGTCTCTAAGCTTGAGTACTGCTCCGTCATCTGGAGTCCCATACACCAGGTCCATGCCAACAAAATCGAAAGAATCAATAAGAAATTTTCTAGGTATCTATATTTTAAACAACATGGAAATTATCCTGTTGTTGATTCTTTCGATTACCTGTCTATCCTGGAGGAACATGGCCTAGGACGCTTCGAGAGCAGAAGGGAGGCCATGCATGTTATTCATCTATCGAAACTTGTACTTGGAATTGTTGATGATCCTATTTCCCTGTCCCTAATTAATTTCCATGCTCCTTTGAGGTCTACTCGCGGCTGCGATCTATTCTACCTTCCACATTCTACCAACAATTATCTCAAAAGATCCCCATTTATAAGAATGTGTGATTTGTATAATAATAAATATAATAAGATAGACCTTTTCTTCCGATCACCCAAAGTAATTAGTGAAATCTTTAAATTAGGCTTGCCGACAAATACACCATCAAGTTAAAAACAAAAAATATGTACATGATCAATGTGTTGGTTAACTATGTCTGTAACCTGCCCTGTAAATGGTTCATGCTGTTGGGCATGGTATAATTAAATAAATAAATAAAATAAATAAAAAGACTATTGTTTAAAAATCTGGTGTGACTGGCGCACAGCACACAACTTTCTCTTACCTTCGGTAATCGAAAGTTGTGTACTGTGCTTGTCACACCAGATTTTTTGTGTCGACATGTATTTAGTTCCCGGCAGTAGGAAATATTTGAATTCAGATGTCAAAATTATAAACGGGAAAATATTTATATTTTGTAACCATGGCAACCATTTCTCCTATCTTCTCTATGAAGTACAAGAGTAAAGTGGTCTTCAAACAATTTTGAGGGCAAAACGAGAATATACATTTGAAAGAGCATCTAAAAAATAATTGATTTTTGAATTTTAATCAAAATCGTTAGAGCGAATTTTGAGAAAATCGAAAAAAACTGAAAAAGTACATCAGTAAAGTACTAGTACTCTTTGGCCGATTTTGATTAAAAGCTTATTTTCACGCTCCCGGGAGGTGTTTAACTTAAATATAAAATTTCAACCTCCTAGCTCAATTCCTTCATGCTTAAAATTGAACACACACCCACCCACACACACACACAGACACACAGACAGACAGACCATGTCGCGAAAACCACTTTTTTGGATACAGGGGACTTCAAAACATAAAGATCCATCAAAATCTCGACATCGAATTTTTGACATGAATACAATACTTTCTCTCTATATATATTAACATATATATAGAGGTAAGAGAAAGTAATCAATTGCGATTTGTTCACTATTAGCGACTATATTACTTTAAAAGAAATGGCTGATTTTATTCAAAATCTTTAACAATAGGCCAGAAGTCAGAAGAAGAGTCTTTACGGCATTGAAAATTCTCAAATTTTAAGTGTATCGACTTTATTTAATTTCCTAATAGAATAAGCAGCACTATTTTGCCTCACCAACCTATTAGCCTGAGATGTTGCTGAATTACATTAGTGAGGCCCTTATTTTTCAACTTTTTTAAAAATTTAGCTCCCACCCGCCTATCTTGTTCCAATCAATAAACAAACGACATTTGCAAAAATTTAGCTCAATCGAATAACTGCGTAATAAACCCTCATCGACCATGTAGTTTAGAAATTGTCGCTCAGAAAGTCATTCGATACAATTTTTTTTTTTTTTTTTTTTTTAGTTATTTTATTTTCAGGCAGATAACAATAACCTTCTCGCGCATATTTGGTTCGCTGTGGAGGAACCCGAGAGCAATTAATAGGAGAAAAACTGGTGTGACTGGCGCACAGCACACAACTTTCTCTTACCTTCGGTAATCGAAAGTTGTGTTCTGTGCTTGTCACACCAGATTTTTGTGTCGACATATATTTAGTTTCCGACAGTACGGAACATATGAATTCAGATGTAAAATTTATAAGTATGGGAAAATTTATATTTTGTTACCATGGCAACCATTTCTCCTATCTTCCCTATGAAATACAAGAGTATAGTGGTCTTCAGAAGATTTCAATTGCAAAATGAGAATATACATTTTAAAGAGAATCTAAAAATTAATTGATTTTTGAATTAAAAAAAAAAAAATCGTTGAAGCGAATTTTGAGAAAATCGAAAAAAACTGAAAAAGTACATCAGTAAAGTACTAGTACTCTGTGGCCGATTTTGATTAAAAGCTTATTTTTCCGGTCCCGGGGGTGTTTAACTTAAATATAAATTTTCAACCTCATAGCTCAATTCCTTCATGCTTAAAATTGAACACACACAGACACACACACAGACAGACAGATAGACAGACCATGTCGCGAAAACCACTTTTTTGGATTCAGGGGACCTCAAAACGTGAAGATCCATCAAAATCTCGACATCGAATTTTTGACATGAAACCAATACTTTCTCTCTCTATATATATTAACATATATATAGAGGTAAGAGAAAGTAAAAATCAATTAGATGGTCAAGTGGGATGTCGACCTTCTAACAATTAAACATGAACTAATTTCTACAATCAATATCTAAAAAAAAAATCATGCAGTTAGTGATTAGGATCTTTTCTGAATTATCATTCGTATCAAAAGTTCCTACAGAAAAAAATTTTTATTGCATACTTTTGAAATCCCAAGCGAAATAAGAGTTAAGTTGTTAGAGTGCTCAAAAACAAATTCATATTTTGTTATGGGGTTGCGAAACCAAAGGTCAAGAACCAAGGAAGAAATAGCTGGAGCAAAATTATTGAAATAAGATTTGGTGGCTGTGAAAGTATTAGATTTTGATAGGGCAGGTTCAGCCAAATAAAAAGCCTCCGGAGTCGAGAAGCATAGAAAGGCTTTTTATTTGGCTGACCCTAAAATTATTGAAATTAGAAATTACAACTCCCTACTACATCAACGACCAAAGGAACGGCGAGGGGGCATCCTGGAAGACCAATGGAGACGAATTCACAACAATTTATAGATATTTATCTGTTATGTTGCTTTAGTTCCTTTATTTAATTGCTCCTTCAAGTTTTATTTCCTTCTCTCTTTTGCTAAAGAGGATATTCTCTCTTTATACATGTACAGTGAGCTCCACAATTAAGTCCCCACCTTGGAGCTAGAGCCTTGAGTATGTGGTATAGTTTATGGTAAATATGAAATAGTTTTAATGACCGAAAAGGTAAAATACTATCTGGTACAGATGATTTTTTTTTATTTTAGGTCATTAAAATTATTTCATATTTACCATATACTTAGAAGGCTCTAGCTCCAAGGTGGGGACTTTATTGTGGCGCTCACTGTACGTATATGATATATACAGTATATATCTACTCCTTGAAAAAATAAAAAGGCTTTCTAAACATCCGATTGAGACACATCTAATGAATCTTTGTGAGTGATCAGCAATAATTCTAAATCAATTTTAATATCTATTGACCAATAAATAAAAACGCATCTTTGTGTGAATATCTATTTGAAAAGCTTGCATGAATTTATTTTGTTAATAAGATATTGCAAGTTGAAGTTTATAAGAGTCGATGTGAAGTCCTTTACAGAAGAACAGGTACAAACCAGGTTTCTGAATAATTAACACCCCAACAGGCGCCCTTAAAGAACATCAACCCCTCAGAGTTCAAGTGTACAGAACTGCCTTGGTTTTTATGGTGCGTAAAACTTGAACATTTCTCTCAAAAACAACGAAATAAGAGAAAAGCTCATAGATTAAAAATACTATGCCATTATGAATCTATTAACAATTAATAATGGCGATCACTATAAAAGGAGAGCCGTAAGGACAAAAATGAAGATGAAGAGAATAAAATTTTTTTTTTTTAATTAATAAAAGAAGAGATGCAAATTGAGAAACTATTTTGTAAAAATAATTTTTATTAAAATCAAATTTATCTCTCAATTAAAAGCTACAAATTGTAGCCATGACGTGGGGTTAGCGTGAGCCAATTCATTTCCAGGAACAACTCTAACTAACCACGTATTTAGATTCAATTTGAAGGCAAGAGAGATTAAATGAAATATTTCGCTCTGCCTATTTATAAGTTGTGTATTTCGATATAAGTATATATTTATTGTAATTATAATTTTAGAATGATTTTATCAAAATTAAAAGAGGTCATTTACCTATTGACCTCCGCATTCCAAATTCTTTTTTTTAAGTTACCTGTACATTTGACACACCAAACGTTAATTCAAAATTTTTTTTACCCTCCACATCGCAAGACATTTAGTCCCAGATTGTCTGGTTCGCATAAATCAACATGAATTTAAATAGTTTCTACAGATAGAATGTCTGTATAAAGTACAGCATTCCTTGTGACATTTTTCAGGTGGTAAATCAAGTTACACCTCTCCCTAGGGAGGCGCGAACTAGTCTAAGGGGAGGGGCGAATTTTAGCCTCAACGAAAACAATAAATAAAAAAAAAAATTATTAAGTTCGTAAATTTAATTATTAGAAAAAGTTTTTTATTGTTTCTTGAGAAATTGAAAGTAGAAAATGAGCTACGAGTAGCTATCTCGACAATTAACACCGAAATTTGATAAACTTTGGCAGAGACAAGGCAATCAAAAATTTTGTTTGTATTATTTTATAAAATAGGGGGAGGGGGGGCATGAGGGGTCATATGATTAAATATTTTTAAGGGGGGCTTGGTAACATAAAGTTTGGAAACCACTAGTCTACAATTCGAGAAAATCTGGTGTGACAAGCACAGAACACAACTTTCGATTACCGAAGGTAAGAGAAAGTTGTGTGCTGTGCTTGTCACACCAGATTTTTGTGCCGACATATATTTAGTTCCCGACAGTACGGAACATTTGAATTCAGATGTAAAATTTATAAGTATGGGAAAATATTTATATTTTGTTACCATGGCAACCATTTCTCCTATCTTCCCTATGAAATACAAGAGTAAAGTGGTCTTCAGAAGATTTCAATTGCAAAATGAGAATATACATTTTAAAGAGTATCTAAAAATTAATTGATTTTTGAATTAAAAAATCTGGTGTGACTGGCGCACAGCACACAACTTTCTCTTACCTTCGGTAATCGAAAGTTGTGTACTGTGCTTGTCACACCAGATTTTTTGTGTCGACATGTATTTAGTTACCGACAGTAGGGTACATTTGAATTCAAGATGTAAAATTTATAAGTTTGGGAAAATATTTATATTTTGATACCATGGCAACCATTTCTCCTATCTTTTCTATGGAGTACAAGAGATAAGTGGTCTTCAGAAGATTTCAATCACAAAATGAGAATATACATTTTAAAGAGCATCTAAAAAATAATTGATTTTTGAATTTAAAAAAAAATCGTTGGAGCAAATTTTGAGAAAATCGAAAAAAACTGAAAAAGTACATCAGTAAAGTACTAGTACTCTTTGGCCGATTTTGATTAAAAGCTTATTTTTCCGGTCACGGGTGGTGTTTAACTTAAATATAAAATTTCAACCTCGTAGCTCAATTCCTTCATGCTTAAAATTGAACACACACACACACACACCCACACACCCACAGACAGACCATGTCGCGAAAACCACTTTTTTGGATTCAGGGGACCTCAAAACGTGAAGATCCATCAAAATCTCGACATCGAATTTTTGACATGAATCCAATACTTTCTCTCTCTATATATATATTACATATATACATAGGTAAGAGAAAGTAAAATCTCTCTAGAAGTAAGACTTTCTCAATTGTACTTGAAGAAGACTACTTAATATGTAATTTCTCACCATATGACCAGGAAAGGATTTATATAAAAAATAAAATATAAAAAACAACGTTTTTTTTTTACTTTCTCTTACCTATGTATATATGTAATATATATATAGAGAGAAAGTATTGGATTCATGTCAAAAATTCGATGTCGAGATTTTGATGGATCTTCACGTTTTGAGGTCCCCTGAATCCAAAAAAGTGGTTTTCGCGACATGGTCTGTCTGTGTGTGGGTGGGTGGGTGTGTGGGTGTGTGTGTGTTCAATTTTAAGCATGAAGGAATTGAGCTACGAAGTTGAAATTTTATATTTAAGTTAAACACCCCCGGGACCGGAAAAATAAGCTTTTAATCAAAATCGGCCAAAGAGTACTAGTACTTTACTGATGTACTTTTTCAGTTTTTTTCGATTTTCTCAAAATTTGCTCCAACGATTTTTTTTTAAATTCAAAAATCAATTATTTTTTAGATGCTCTTTCAAATGTATATTCTCATTTTGCAATTGAAATCTTCTGAAGACCACTTTACTCTTGTATTTCATAGGGAAGATAGGAGAAATGGTTGCCATGGTAACAAAATATAAATATTTTCCCATACTTATAAATTTTACATCTGAATTCATATGTTCCGTACTGTCGGGAACTAAATATATGTCGACACAAAAAATCTGGTGTGACAAGCACAGAACACAACTTTCGATTACCGAATGTAAGAGAAAGTTGTGTGCTGTGCGCCAGTCACACCAGATTTTTGTATAACAAATGAAATTGATATTTCTTAAAAGTATTTTTATGTAGTTCTCTAATTAACTAGAGGAGGTACCAACGCTGGTTTTATTCTTCCCAACTCCAAATCAACATACTGTCCTTACTACAGACTGATAAAGAAAGACGTCATGCAAGAAGACTACTTAACCAGAAGTGACATAAAAGAAGAAGACAAGAGAACATGGACTAACAATTGTAAGAGAGACTAAGATGCGGGAATGACATAGGTGGACAATGGACAGGGCATAGCATATGCAGATTTTGTTTTAAGGAAGAAGAGACAATACGACACCTACTGGGATACGAAAGACTGGACAAATTTCTGACAGAGGACTGTATTAAATGGAAGAAAAATAAAACAGACGGTGAAGAGGGTTGGGGAAAAGAAATAATAAGGGGACCAGACAGACATTTAACTCAAATATGGAGATTGCTCGAGAGAACCCCGGCGATGGAGAGATGTCCAGGAGGCGAGATGAGAAGCATAAAAGCAGAAAAGATTTTCTTCTTTAAAATTATGTATTATTATATTATAGGCCTATTGTACATAAATGAATTATAAAAATAATCGATTTGTAATAAATTTTAGAAATATTTAATGTTAGAGAGACAATATATTATAATTCAATGTCAATGGTTTTCAAGATGATTGACGGAGATATGCCAGAGTATTTGAATGAAAGAGTGAAATTTAATAGTGTAAATTTTGAATATGGCTTAAGAGATAGGAGTAAGTTGAGAATTGCTAAATGTAAAAGTGCTAAAAAACAAAAGACTTTATTCCACAGGGATTAAGTGATTTTAATAAATTGAATAAAAGTATAAAGAATGTCCAAGATTTGAAAACTTCAAAATTTGTTGAAAAAAGAAATATTAAAGACTAGGATTTAATGACTTAACCTTTTGTATCTAGGTCTAGCAAAATATTTTTAATTTTGTATACGCATTTTTAATTGTAAAACAAAAATTCAAAAATTGAATAAATCTATATATTATATTATTATAAACCCTGAACTCCCTAAGAAGAGGGGCAATTCTCTCAAAAAAATAAATAAATAAACTATGGGGAGGTTAATATCCGAGGAGATAAAGCAAATAATCTTATATTCTGAGTTGAAGATAACTCATGTTCAAATCCACTTTGTGGCAAAAAAAAAGGATCCAACTCTATCTGAGGAATGAAACGGGAACCCATCTATTATTCCAATAATCCATCCCGCCAGTTTTAACAAATACATTAATACAAATTATTCAGTTATGACACTAATGACAGACGGAATTAACCGTGACCTAAACTATTTGCCCCATTAGTCTGCTGTAGGGATAAGGTTGACTATTACTACTCTAAGGATTTTCCTCCAACCACCTAGAATGTTGAGAGATGATCCAGTACTATGTAATATCACAATGTAACCTGCCCTATAAATTGAATTATGGCCGTAGTATAACATAAACAATAAAAAAAAAGATAATAAATAAAATAATTTTTTTGTGTGGAAATGGATGATCGGTTTTATCATTTTTAAGAGCTAATTTTTTACTTCACTTTTTAAATAAATAAAAAAAAAAATAAATTGGAAACATTCCGGACTATTGTCAATTTAAATGCTATCCATTTATTATTGCTGCTATTTTTTTTTTATCCGTCCATTTATTCTCAATTAGCAGCCATCAGCTTTTATTTATTTTTTTAATCAATTATATGTATTTTTTATTCCTCTTTGTTTTATTAGCCAATTATGAGCGCTCTCGTGGTTTTTGATCAATTACTTGAAAGGTAGAAAGGGTTAAGAGCAAATGGCTCCCCCGATGTAGCAGCTGCAGAGGCCAACCGCCTTCTCATACCTTCTAAATGGCGCTACGTTAATTCAGTGCAAAGCAGTGGCGTAACCAGGGGGGGGCGAGGGGGGCGCGAGCCCCCCGCCCCAGGCGCATCGAGCCCTTGGCGCCCCCCGAAACCGGCATAGGCGCCCTACGGCCTCTAAGATATAGTCCAGCGAATGTGATTTTATCATATTCTTTTCATCGATTGTCTTAAAAAATTGATTGTTTTCTTTTAAAATTATATTACAACTTGAATTCTACTATTTTAAATGAATTTAATTCCAAAAATAATAAATAATGTATATAGAGGCTTTATAATTAAAATTTTTTTTATTTTGCAATATATAAGCCTTAATTTGATGTTTTAAGGCTGTGGAGATTTACTCAGGATTTTACTAGTATTTTACTGATGTAGTTTTTCAGTTTTTTTCGATTTTCTCAAAATGAAAGGGCTTTTACCATTCTTCAGGCCCGCCCGGAATTTTTTCAAACCCGCCCATTCCCGCCCGAGATTTAGTGAATGAATGAACGAATGTCTAGCAATTTTTAAATAAAATTTCATTTGCATGCCCGTCCGCCCGAACCCGTTTATTTAGACTTGCTACCCGCCCGTACCTGCCGGTAATTTTTTCATGGCCTCCAAAGCCCGCCCGGGCCGGGCGGGTAACGGGCCTACGGGCCAACCTGTACCCGTGCAGGGCTCTAATCGGGGGCTCGGATCCCAGGCAGTCCGATGATTTTATTTAAGCCATTTGGATACCAAATGTCAAAGTCAAAGTCTTATATGGCCTAAGTTGCCGAAAAGACTGTGTGCATGTGTGTGTGAGTGTGAATAGGAAAAAAGTGTGTGTTAAAAAAAAAAATATGGGAATGACTTCCCCGTGACTTTCTCGTATATTCTTTTGGAATTACGTCTGGGTGTGTGTGTGTGAACACGATTGCTTAAAAATCAAAGCAGCTAGATTGATGAAATTTGGTATATGCTCCTTACACTAAAATTGTAGACTTCTATCAACTTTTGGAGTAAATACGTCACTTGGAAGTAGTACTTTACTTAAAAAGTTTTTTCAAAAATTTTGAAATTTTCAATTTCTTTGTTATATTATGATAAAATACTCAATTTTAAAAAGTTTTTATTCTTTGAAAACTGAATAGTTTTTGAAATAATCACAGAAGAAAACGACATTTTTCGTAAAAGCAAAGAAAAATCAAAACAAAATCATACAGGAGTCATTAAAAAACATGTAAATATAAACAAATTCATTTGTTTCACAAATTCGCTGAGGAAATTACAGGATGCAAGAAATTTGCCCGCCGAAGGCGGCGCCGAAGGCGAGCAAGGGGTCCAGGGGGCGGAGCCCCCTGGAAAATCGGCGCCCTAGTTAAGCTTCGCCCCCCCGCCCTCAAAGGCTGGTTACGCCGCTGGTGCAAAGTGGTCTAATTATCCAGTTCTCGGTCTATTTACCCATCGTCGTCGTTCTCCCTTTTTGTATATAATTAATAATTAAAATAAATATTTAAATAGATAATTAAGCGGGAAAACTAGTAGCGAGTATAAATAAGAATAAATTTGTAGTCTTTTCATTATTAGAGTACACCAAAAGACACAGTGGTGTATTAATTTGTCTTTGAAAATGTAAATCTTTAGTTAATACGTGGAAGAGAAAAAAGAAAGATTATGGGGTGGATGTTTGGTTGATAGAAAGTAGGCAACCCTAAAGACCAACTCACTAATGAATTAATTGTTCTAGAATGGATGTTCTGTTTTATTTACTTTACACTCATCTAGATGTATAATTTAATTTTGTATTTGATAATAGAGTAATAGTTAAAACAATTTTTTTTCTAGAAACAGGCCAAGTGGTATAAATATTCAATTGTAGATTTGGAAGTTACTTGAATAGAATTGCCTGGTTCTTGATCAGTGAAGGTGCTACCGCTACGGGGGGGGGGGCATGCCCCCGAGAATGGCATCCAGTGGCGTCATTTCAACTTTTTCTTGGGGGGGGACAATTTTTTTCTTGGGGGGGGCAACATTTTTTTTTCTTAAAATTTACTTACAAATGGGTACTCAAATTTGGCCAAAACATATTTAATTTAATTAATTGTTTAATTTTGTACAGTTTGTATACTCGTAGATGTATTTTGGAGTATTTTATTTAGAATAATATAAAATTTTATAAAAATCAGAGCCCTTGGGGGGGGAGCAATGCCCCCCCCTGCCCTCCCCCCCCAAATGACGTCTATGATGGCATCTGCCGCCCTGGATGCCCTCTCAAATGTTTTTCTGTTTCTCTGTCAATATTGCATAGACAGTATGTACTGTATAATATGGGCCTCCCTTTTGGTAAGTTTTTTCCACTTCCCCCCCCCCCACTGAGAATAAGCTGGCACTGTTCATAATGGCAGGAATTTAAGAAAAACAAAGTTTTCTATTCAGGAACTTTTTTTATAAATGACTACTGATTGTGCACAGAAAGAGCAGTTTCGGCCTACATGTGGGCCATCATCAGGCCTAAAATTTAAAAAAACAATGAATTTCTTCCATGTGAGAACAAGCATGGGTAACAATTTTCTTGTTTATATACCATTTTAGTATTTAGTCATTATGATAACATCTCAATTCAAACAGATAAAAACAACGTCCTATTTTCATAGATGTGAAAATGAAAAAAACAGATTATGGATGTAAAATAATAAAAAAACTTATTTAAAAAAATGCTTTTATTTAAATTGAACTAAATAGAGAGAAATAATTTAATTTAATTTAATTGTTCTTGTTAAAATTGTTGAATATTTATGACTTAAAATAAAAGCGTGGGGCGCTCATTGATAGCTTAAGGAATTGTCTATAGTCTCAGAATTCCCTCGAAGCGCCCCACGCTTTTATTTTAAGTCATAAATATTCAACAATTTTAACAAAAACAATTAAATTAAATTAAATTATTTCTCTCTTTTTTTAGTTTTTTTTTTTTTTTTTTTTTTTTGAAAAAACATTCACACTTTTCTCTCTCTCACTCACACTCTCACACACACTTTCATGCAGTTTTTTCCGCCACTTACGCCATATAAGTTGACGACTATAACCATTGTAAAGAAATTTTTTTTTGAGGGGTCAGGTATTTTTATTTCATCTTTATATTCAACAGATTGAAAAAAAAAAAAAAGTGGCCTGGCTCCCAGCCCCCGCAGGGGGGTTGGGGGGGGGGGGGGGTGGGGGGCTCCCTAGGCCCAGCGCGTTTTTTTTTTTCAATTTAAATAAAAGCATTTTGGTGTAATTGAAAATTTTCGTCACCAAAAAAAAAAAAAAACCTATAAATATCAAATTTCACACCTCAAGTTCATCGGGAAGTCTTTTAAAAATATATTAATTCGAGCAGGGCTTAAAATAAAGTACCACATAAATTTGGCCTATTTTGATAAAAAGTTTTATACAATACAATGTTGTCACCAAAAATGACCCTTAAATATCAAATTTCACACCTCTAGCTCATCTGGAAGTCTCTTAAGTAAAGACTAAAAGTTGGTGACATGAAAGAGTTGATAAGTTGATAAGTTAAATAAAAGCATTTAATAAAAAATACATAGGTCTATATGTATTTTTATTTATTATTTATATTACATATATGTATTTTTATGATTGAAAATCCGTTTTTCCATTTTCACATCTATTAATATAGGACCTTGTTTTTGATAAATTCATTGTTTTTAAATATTAGGCCTGATGACGGCCGAAACTGCTCTTTCTGTAGTAAGTAGCTATTTCTAATAAAATATCCTAAATAGACAACTTTGTTTTTCTTAAATTCCTACCTACCATCAAGAATCAGGCAATCCTATCCAAGTAACTTACAAATCTACAATTGAAAACAAATTTTATCGATTTTTTTTTAATAATATAAAATTATAGGTGGTAAAAATAATGAATAGAGAGAGAAGAGGATTAAATTTATGTTCAACCGCAAATGAAAATGAATGGTAACTTGACTAATAATCGTTTTATCAGATAAAATCTTCTTTTCTCTGATTTCTCGTATTTAATAATAGCCTCGCCCTCCCTCCCTCTTCCTAACTTCTTCCTTTCTTTAAAGGAAATTACAATACTTTACTGGACAAAAGGCTTTTCTATTAATTTTGTTGAGAACAAATAATTTCATTGTTTGTCCATTTTACAACGACAAGGGAAATCACATTTGAGTGTGTTTATTGTTGGATCAATTTCAACAAATTTGCATGAACAAATAAATTTATCTATGAGCCCTTTGGACAAAGGTTGCAATGTACGATGAACTGTAAATGTCAATAAACATATCGTGTTAAAATAAATAAATCCCCCAAAATTTTTTGTCTGTTTTATTTAAAAAAAATATATATTTCACCTCTCCACCATTCATTTATTCAGTGATATTTTTTTTTAAATAAAGTATAAATACAATACTCGGTTATTGGTCAATTCAATTATTTTCCAAGTGAAAATGCAATGCAAAAGGGAAAGAAGACATTGCCCATAAAATGACGCTTCCTATCCTTCCTACCTTAGCTGTGGCAAGTCCCACCTCAAACTAGGACATCCTCCCTAGCAGAAAAGGGGTTGGATAAAAGGAACCGGGTGAAACCAGAAATAAGGATTAGCTCATTAACTAGAAACGAACGCAGGAGGAAATGATGTAACTTTACTGGGTGCCGGTAGATGGCTACGGTCAGAAGCCGGTTGGGTTTGAGTTGTATGTTTTCGTGCACGGAAGCACCTCGGGCAAATAAACGGGGATCCCGGTAGGAATTTCCAGTAATAATAACTAGCTGCAGCGGGCTTCGCTCCTTGGGCCCAACGCTAGCTGGCTCGGGTCCGCTTGCGACGGACCCTTGCCATTTCGTACCCGAGTATTTTTCCTAAACTCTCCATAAAGTCCTCAATAAGTCTGAAAAGTTTCGTTTAAAAATTCCAATGGCAAATTGGTCAAACAGAGCGCGAAAGACGGACAGTCAGACAGTCAAGCAGACGGACACTCCGCTATTATATATACATAGATAATAATAATCCTAGCAGAAAAAAAAATTAAATTCAAATTGTTGATAAACTCGTAGCCAATCTAAAAAAAAATAGCAGGTATTCGAATTTTTTGAAAATTAACTAAGAAATTATGACAAATTAATATGTCTGTCAATTCTAGAGTTTAATGGACATTTCATTGAACTGACAAGAAATTCTCCCGAATGGAAGCTGAAGAGTATTTGTTGAATTTGGAGAAAAAGAAGAAAAAACTAAATAACAGCAATAAAATGAATATTTAAGAAGCCAAGTGAAGAAAGCATACAAATAGAGGACTTAAATATGGAGGAAAATTGCTTTGCTTGCTTCTGGAAGAACGACCCAATTTGATAAAATATTCCTTTATTTATTCAAAACTAGCTAAATGTCGAACCTCATAATAATAATTAAGTATAAATTAAAAATGACCCATAGTATAATAAATGTACGGCAGACTGACTATCTTTCTCAATTGCTTTTGAAGTTGTGGCTGTGATGTAATTATAATGGAGAAATGGAGATATCAGTCAAATTAGAATGCTCTAGATTCAATAAACCTCCTAGAATAAGACGTTTC